>JAQGAO010004402.1:0-15226 GCA_034697705.1 Ommatoiulus sabulosus
GTCCACATTGTGTCCATGACTCAACCTATACCCCCGTACCCCCTACACGAGGACGTCCTTTCTGAATGGCCCCTAAGTTTTACCGAGTTTTGTTGCTGAAGACATCGGTTGATAAATTGTTGGAAATGTGATAGATGATATAATACCAACGAATTACAAAAAAAACAAAACTCAAATTAATTAAACTTTCAGTATTTTTAATTTTTAAAATTTCAAGAAAATGATATTCGTGCTGCATTGCCATTGTTGTATCAAATTGGTATAAAAAAATAATCCAATTCGAAAAATTGGATTTTTTTTAAAGTTATGATAAAATGACTAAATTAGGAAATTTTAACGAATTTTTCGTCTGCAAAACCACGTTCTGCGGTTGTCATGGTTAGCTTTTTCAAATTTGATTTCATGGAACGATTTCATTCTATGGTTGCCATGGTTAATAGGACTATCTTTTCTTAAATTGATTTCATGAAACGTCACATTTACCGTTCTTTTTTGAATATTGAAACGTTACATTCTGCGTTTGCGAAAAAAAGTTGTAATTCATTTCATAGAGCGTCACGTTCTAGCGTTTTTTTTAAACGTTACATTCCACAGTTATGTATTTTTTTTCTTAAATTGATTTCATAGAACGTCACGTTTTAACGTTTAAGTTTGAAGCGTCACATTGTGTAGTTGCCAAGGTTACGTTTTCTCAAATCGATTTCATGGAACGTGGCGTCCTATTCTACCGTTCTTTTTTGGAACGTCACATTTTATGGTTGCCATGGCTAATTTTTTTTTCTCGCCCGTTTTTGGAACATCGCATATTCTATGTTACCATGGTTACATATTGTCTTGGTTTTTCGAAACTTCACGTTCTGTGGTCAGGCAAAATTTACACGTTCTTTCTTAGAATATCACGCTCAATGGTTTCTATGGTTACGTCTTTCTTTTCATATAACTTGATTCCAAGGAACGTGGCGTTCAATCGTTCTTTTTAGAACGTCGTGTTCTGCGGTTGCCACAGTCACGTTTTCTATTTATTCCATCACACTGCGCGTTCTACGGTTACCATGGTTACCATTCTAAATCGAGGCAAAAAGTTAAAAAACGACTTAAAGATGGCGGTTTTCCCACGTCATCCAAGATTCAACTCTTTGAAATTATTCAATTTAGGTAATTTCGAGGAAATTACAAATGAATTAAAATGTTTACAGACTCGATTACACGCATGTTTTAAAGTGTTTTTAAACCTTTTAAACCAAAAACTGGTTTCTTTAGGATTTCAATTTCCGGTTAGTTTTAGTAAATAAAATGAGTCTCGGCGCATGTATACAAATGTAAACAAGAAGCAAAAAAAAAGTTCTCATCAAATCCGAAAAACCCCAGTGACCTATTTTTTTCATTTTATTCGATCTTAATGAATGAAGTTTTTATTCTTTTTCAGGACATCGTGACATAAATTCGGTGAAAATGAAGCTGCTGCACTCTCACCTCACTTTAGGGCTATTTTTGGGAGTTTTTACTTCCGCTCTTTCCCAGGACTCGTATTGGGTAAGTGGAATTATATTTTAATAACTTTATTAAAAAAATATACTAACAATTATTTCGATAATTTGGTGCGGGAAATGTAATAAAAATGAGTGGAAATGAATTTCACGAGGGATGGACGAAATACCACCAGCGACGACTTTAATTAAATGGTCAACGTGTGGTCACTTTTAATCCTGGACATTTGCTTTAGCTTGAATCTAAAAGCAAATTATGAAAAGTTTAGGAGCGAGACTAAGGTCAATGTCCTGAATAACTTCTTAGGATATTTTTCGGTACCTTACATTACCAAAATGTACCAGAATTGCGGGATGTCTTTATGGCAACATGTATATTTTGAGATGTTTTTGGGGTTCATTTTGGAATATTTCTTGTACATTTTTGGTTATTTCTGAGTTACACGTGGAGATATTTTATGCATATTTTTGGTTACTTCTGAGTTACATTTTGGGAAATTTTTAGGAACACTTTGGAATAATTTTAGGAACATTTTAAAATATTTTTTGGTACATTTTGGAATATCTCTAAGGTATATTTTGGAATATTTTATGTATATTTTTGGTTATTTGTGAGGTACATTTCGGAATATTTTATGCAAATTTTTGGTTATTTCTTAGTGACATTTTTGGATATTTTAAGTACATTTTGGAATAATTTTAGGAACATTTTGGAATATTTTTGAGGCACATTTTGGAATATTTTATGAATATTTTTAGTTATTTGTGAGTTACATATTGGTATATTTTTTTGGTACATTTTGGAATAATTTTAGGAACATTTGGGAATATTTCTTGGTACATTTTGGAATATTTTTTCGTACATTTTGGAATATTTTGCGTATATTTTTGGTTATTTGTGAGTTGCATTTCGGATTATTTTATGTATACAATGTATTTTAAATAATTTCAAAATACACAATTGCATGGGTATTATTAGGCATATTTTTTATGGTTTTAGGTTCATAATGGGAAAGTTTTGGTACATCTTAGATTATTTTTGTTTTCGTAAATTTTGGATATTTTTTGGTACATTTTGAAATATCTTTACGTACATTTTGGGACATGTATTGTACATTTTTAATAGCTAATTTTCGACATTGATATTAACGTTGCTGTTTAAAATATTTTGATCGATTAAATGTTCGACTGTTAACAATAATAAATCATTTCTTAGAAATATGGCAAAATGTTAACCTAACACTATTTATAAAAGCTACCAATTCAATAAATTTTAGGACTATGATATTAAAAACAATTTAGTAGGCCTACGCAAAAAACTTGTTCCTTCAAAATGCATTAATTAAAAAGTGAACATTTTATATTTTACATATTTTTAAATATTCAAAATAAATACATTGAAACATATTTCAAAACATTAGGCCTACTTGTAACCAACTTTGAGACTTATGTTACTATAAAAAAAAATTATGCAAAAACTTGTTCCATGATCAGATGAAGGTCACATCATTCGTGAAAACAAGTTATTTATCAAAAGTTCATGTTTAGTAAACTTAGTCATTAAAAATATCCAATTTATATAAAAAAAAACGTAACAAAAACATTGAAACTCAAAAGTAAGAAATAGGACAACATTTTGCGGACGTCCCTCGTTAAGTCAAGTACTCGTCCTATAGGGTACACTGACACTACTGTAATTCTCAAGTAATCGTGAAATAACACTTAATTTTTAGTAAAACTACAAACAAACAAACATCGAAATATTTAAATAAGATCAAAGAAAAAAAAAGAAGATATCAAAAAGTCGTTGAAGTGGAAAAAAGCACTTAAAAAGTCAGGATATTTAATTGCTAACCTCAATTTAACTCGTTTCCAAACAAACATCGAATTAAAATACAATTTCACGAATCATTAATTATTTGAAATTACCGAAGATGCTGCGAATTTCACATCAAATAAGTTAAAATATACGAATTGAAGACTCGGAATTTTTGTACCATTTTTTTTGGATTTTTGGTTTTTTTTGTTGATTTTTTAGTTATTTGTTGTACATGTAAGAAATTTGAGTTGAATTTGGTATTGTATTTTAATTCTGTAAAAAAAATCTGCAAATATTCTGCAAAAATTGTAAAGCAAAAATTTAGCCAAAATATATACAAAAATTTGAAAACTTTTGTCAATAACAAAATCATTCTAAAACTATTATAAATAATTATTTTTAAAATTATAAAAATATATTAGAAAAAAATCTTAAATTTGTTTATAAATATTTTAATAAAAAATATTGAAAATTCCTAATTTTCCGTAAATTATTGTTATAAAAATTGTTTCGTATGAAAAAAAAGTTGTACTTTTTGAGAAAATAGTGAAAATTATTAAACATTTGCAATTGAAAAATTGCAACTGAAAAATAATTGGTTTGATAGCTTTTAGTTCGAAATTTGTATATAAAATAAAATTATAATAAATATGATAATGAAAATAAAATATAAATAAAAACAAATAAATTTATTTTGTTACTAATTTTAATAAAAGCTTTCAACCTTTCATCAAGTTATTTTGAGATTGAAAGTTTTTTTTTATAGAAATAATATACTAAATATAATAATATAACATACATAAAATATAAATTAATTACAAAAATAACAAATACTAATACTATTTTATTACAAAGTTTTTACAGAAAAATAAAATATATAATAAATATAAAAAACGATGACACAAACTAAATATGACAATAATAATATAAAATAAAAATAAATTAATTTAAATTAAATGCTATAATAATGTAAAATGTAATTATAATTACAAAATAAAAAAACCTATTGAATGGTTCGTTAACATTCAAAAAATTAACCCAATTTTTAAAAAAACCAAAACAAAATACTTTTGAGTTAACTTAAAAAAAAAACTAAAATAAATTAATTTAAAAAAGCAGAAGAATACAGTTTGCGAATAATAATTGTATCAACGAAACAAGAGATTATTAATTCATATCATGATCTACATTTTAATTAAAATCATTTAATTTATAATTAATTCCAACACCAAAGTCTACAGGAAAAGAATCTGGTTTTGAATCACGCAGTTATCGTTACATCGAGTCGTAAATGTCACTACTCAACAATGACAAATTACATTTTCAACGAAAACACAAATAATTTAAGTCAAAAATTAACCAAACGAAATATTTTATCACCAGGAAAAAGATAACATATTTATTTAAATCAAAATATTAATTAAAAACTTGCTAAGAATACCAACTTATTATGAAAATGGTCCTTTTATTGTTGATTTTTCGAGTTGTTAACATGTATATAAATTTAATAGAACGTTTTCGTAACCATGGCAACCGTGGAATTACCAAGTTTTAGAATTTAAAGTAACCATAACAGCCGTGGAACGTCGCGGTTGTTACGTTAAATTCGAATTTTCGAATAAAATGGCCGTCTTCTTAAACCGTTCAATTTAATTGTTTTTCACCAAATTTGGCGTAAAAATGTTACATTTTCCATCAGTAGGCCTACGAAGTCTTAAAATTGTCAAAAATTGATTTGTTTTATAAAAAAGCGTAATTATTTAATCGAAGGATCCAATTCTATTTTTCCAACCGTTATAGGAAAATCCTAACCTAGTAAACAGCGCTACTTCAATTTTCACAAACAAATGACAAAATTTGGTGTTTTTTTCGCACAAACATTACTGATTATCGAAGGAATTGCTTTATTTTCCCAACTGTCCTAACCGAGTAAATAATTGTTCATTTTTAGACAAATTTGGTGTCAAATTACTCCTGTGCTGGGGTACACCAAATCAACGCCTTAAATTTGTCCAAAAAATCTTCAGAAATTGCTCTCAAAATGCTAAAGAGATTGGATACTTGTCAGTAGTCCGACCTCTTCTCGAGTATTACTCCCCTATTTGGAATCCCTTCAGGGTAGGTAGAGCCCAGGAAATTGAAATGGTGCAGCCAAGAGCTGCTAATTTGTCAAGGTGATATCAGCAAGACAAGAGCGTTACCCAATTGATGGAGGGTCTCCAGTGGGATTCATTGCGATTAAGATGGGAGGCTCAATGCATGGACCTGTTTGGAAAATTTAATTTTTCTGGAAATTCAAGTATGGTGGAGGAAATCTTTAAACGAAACCACCGAGGTGGTAGAACCTGTCATCCCAATCCACTTATGGAACTCCGAGCCCATTCGGATCCATACTATTGGTATTATTTCTTGCATGCCAATAGACGTTGGAACTCTCTTCCAAAGGATAGCCTTAAGCTTCTCGAAATTCAATTTTGCAATGATGTTGGGGTCCACACTAATGCGGTGGTAACTACCGAATAATTTGGGTTGATGGATTACACCCCCCTGTATTCATTTACTGATAGTAGGGTACTGAATTGAAAATGGTGCAATTTACTATTCGCACATCTAGCCAAAGTTTGGCGGGTTTTTTTTTTCGCAAAAACACGACTGATTAATCGAAGGAATGGTTTCTATTTTCCCAACCGTCATAGGAAAATCCTAACCTATCAAACAACTTTATATTTCGCCAAATTTTGTGTCGAATGGTGAAATTTACCATTCGTACAAGGCCAAATTTTTTGTTTTCTCTCTCAAAAAAGTCATTGATTAATCGAAGGAATGGTTTCCATTTTCCCAACCATTATAGAAAAATCCTAACCTAATGTAGAAAACAACTTTATTTTTCGCCAAATTTTGTGTCGAATGGTGAAATTTATCATTCGTACATAGTCAAAAAATGAACAAAATTTGGTTGTTTTTTCCGTAAAACGTGACTAATTAATTGAAGGTTTAGTTACCAATTGCCCAACCATTATAGGGAAAACTTAACCATAAAAAAATCGTTAAATTTTCGCAAAATGATGCAATAATTTCCATCCGTCCAAAGCCTAAAACTGCCCCAAATTTATGTTTTACATAAAAACGTAACGGATTTAAAAAAAAAACATGCAAACCGCTCGAACCATCCATCTGCTTAAAACTCGCTTATCTTTTAAAAAGAAAGATGACTTAAGTAATTTGCATAAATAAGACGAATGCGTCGAAGCGAGTGCATTCTTTAAAAATGTTATCAGAAAAGACCTAGATAGGAGATAGTTACACCAAACTTCTTATTAATTATTCATTTATTTTTTAGGAAACGTATTTGCGTTTAAATTGTTAGACAAATGAAGCGGTTTACATCAATCGTGTTCTAAAACTATACGTGTTTGTAAAGTAGAGCAAAATGTGGTGCGAGGGTCACGCATAAAATTACGGAAATTTAGGACGCTCTATTTCTAATCAACAGTAAAATGAAGTAATTAGAATACAATGATGAGTGGAACATAAATCCTAATTGAACGTTGAAGATATTGAATAAATCTTACGTTTTTATTTAACAAATGGTATGGTTTAATACGACATTTGATAAATACTATGGTTTTATAGAATATTTGGTAAATATTATAGTTTTATAAATTATTTGATTAATATCATTATTTATAAATATGTTTGTTAAATATTATAGTTTTAATTCATATTTGTTAAATATTTTTATACAATATGTCTGTAAATATTTTTTTATTTTACTTTGTCAAATATAGTTTTATTCGATAATTTATATATACTGCGATTTTTGTTACATAGTGATAAATATTATTCTTAATTTCAGTTGTTTATAAATATTTTTAAAAAATGTATTATTTGGTAAAGTTTATGATATAATTCAATATTTAGTAAATTAAATTATATTGAAGTTTAATTATAATTAGACAAAAATAAAATATAATGTTATCAAATGTTGGCAAAATCTCATTTAATTTGTTTATAAATATTAAAAGAAATATATTATTTGGTAAATATTATGCTATAATTCAATATTTGGTAAATTAAATTATATTGTAGTTTTATTATAATTAGACAAATCAAAATTGAAGTAAACGAAAAAGCTTTCCACAAGAATTTCAAGGTTTTAACAAAAAAACTTAACAAAAAAAACAGATTTTTTAAGAACAAACTTAAAAAATTATTAACTCGATGCATAAATTTCAACTTTTTGTGTTATTGTTATCATTTCCCACACCTTTTGAGGCCATGGTCTCCACTTTTTTTTAATCTAAACCGTTTCAAATCAAACTTACAAAAAGAAAATATGAAATTGAAATTAATATCAAAATAGACAAAAATATTCAAAAAGTTGTTGCGATATATCTAAATTACGCAAATCAAAACAGTATAAAATTTGCCAGCTTCACTGTATTCTGCAATCATAAAATGTGTCAAGAACAAATCAAAAAATAGAATTTCAATATTAAAATCACGACATATTTTTAAATAATTTATATGATTTTTTAATGATCATGATGATCATTTTTAATGATTTTATATGAAATTTATATGTTTATATGATTTATCTTTCAAAATTCACCATAATTACACGGTAATTACGTTAATTAGAGAATACAGATTGAGAAGGATTGGAATTTTTACAAGTTTGTCATAAGTGTATAATTATGATGACCAGTCAGACAACCCAAAATTAAAACTTGTTTTAAATAATATTTTGAAGTTTTAATTAAAAATTTGAATAACAAGACCACATGCGGTCGATACATTTTAAGAAATATTTCAATATTTCAAAAACAGATAAAAAACTATTTTAAAAATCCAGCAGCAATTGACGAATCTCGAGGGGCGTCAAAATTAGTTCGTTTGAACCGTAGTTCGAATTATCGAACGCCTGACAATTAAAACGATAAGAACTGAAATTTCATCGAAGTTTGGAACGAAATCCAACCCGTGAAAAATTCGTAATATCCGAATTGGTAATTCGTCTTACACGAAGCAAATAACGTGATTCGATTGTCCATACCCTAGGACGGGGAATGAAAATGAGTTCGTTATAACAGAATTTTGTATTAGGCAAGTTCTTCTTAATGAGGTTTCAATGTAGCTCGATGGATGTCTCCTCATAACTCGACAAGCCGGAAGTTGTCATTCATCGACCGATCGGAAGTTTACATTTCTTGACAAACCGGAAGTTGCCCATTCTTGAAATATTGCATATTTAAAAAAAAGAAAATTGGGAAAACGTGATGCGTCACGCCCACTAACAGCACTGAAAGACACTAAAAGAGTTTCCTGAAATAAAAGCCGGAAGTTGCAATGTTTGGAAGTAACTCATATCCTCCATCTTTTTTTCAGTCCAACTTCATCGGTCGCGTGCCAGAGGGTGTCGCCGGCGTTGATTATCCTGACCTCACCAGCGTCCCCAAGCGAACGTCTTTCACATGCCGCGACCGGAAGCCGGGCTTCTACGCGGATCCGGAAACGCGCTGCCAGGCGTGGCATTGGTGCGACACCTTCTTGGTGAAGCACAGCTTCCTGTGCGCCAACATGACGCTCTTCAACCAGAAGATCAGAGGCTGCGATTGGTGGTACAACGTGGACTGCGGTCAAGCGGTCAGTCAGTACTCCAACAACGATGAACTCTACCAGACAGAGGCCACTGAACCGGAAGTGGATCGAAGGCGGCACAACCGGAAGGAATTTCTGCCTGCGACGCCGCTCAGCAACGATCTGGGAGCGGAACAGAGCGTCCATGGATTCACGGTGACCAATGCGGTCAGTCAGCAACCGGAAGTGGATCTGGATTTTGCGAGAAGGTAAGATACGATTGATTTTTGTACTTAAACAGAACAGAAAGTCAGTCAAAGTCCCCTAGTGGAGGTGTTTGATATAACTCCATGTACCAGAATGATACATGTCTCCATGATATTCCAGCCACAAACCGGAAGAGTCTCTCAACTTTGACGAGTCGCTGCTCTTCAGCGCCTCATCGCCAGCACCATCAACCGTAGCACCATTTTTCGACACCAGCGCCACCACCGCACGCCCCGTGCTGTCATCGAGTCCATCTACTCGTGGAGTTTTGAGGGTCCAGCCCAGCACCCGTGCCCCAGTCCGCCAAATCTTCGTACGTCCCAACACCGGAGGTTTCCAGATAAACATTGCCAATGCCATCCCCATCGTGTTTCCGCCGCCACCACCAAAGGTTCTGCCAAAGCCAACCACTGCCGCCCTGAAACCGGATGTGACCACGGCCAATGGACTCGAGATCCAGAGAGACCCTTCCACCTTCAGTGAGCAGAAGCCATTGACCATCACCAAGAATGGACTGACCAAACCTAGAAGAAGGTTACGCGTCCGCACCCAACCCACCACCCGAGTTGCTCCAGTCACCTTCCCGGCATCATCCTCATTTGCCAACCAGCCATCCACAGAGCAGCCTACCAGCTTCCGATTCCAGCCATCCACAGAGCCACCTACCAGATTCCAGTTCCAGTCATCCACAGAGCCACCTACCAGCTTCCGGTTCCAGCAACCCACCACCAAAGTTGCTCCTGCCGCTTTTCCTGCATCCCAGTTCGACAGCCAACCAACCGCAGAACCGCTTAGCAGCAACCCCGTAAAGATTCCGAGTGCCACCACCAGAGACCCTCCCAATGTCTTCTCAGGATCGTCTTCATTTGCCAATCAGCCATCCACGGTGCCACCAACCAACTTTCAGTTTCAACATTCAACCACCAGAGTCACTCCCGGTGTCTTCCCAACATCCAGATTCTCTAACCAGCCATCGACAGTGCCACCAACCAACTTCCGGTTTCAGAATCCAACCACCACCAGAGTTGCTCCTACGGCACTTCCGGCTTTTCCCTTCGCGGCACCACCTGGCAGCAGTCCGATCCAATTGAACGACTTCTTCGCCCCTCAACCTCAAGTGCCTGCTTTCGGAGTGGCAGCAGTCCAGGATATATCACTGGAAACCCAACAACCATTTCACATTCGGACAACTACAACCACCACGACTCCAGCACCATCTACGCAACAGCAGAAACTCAGCAGATTTCCAGAGTTTCCGCAACGCGTTCCGACAACCTCTTTCGGACATGACCCCGCCAGAGTAGCCACCTCCAGGCCATTCTTCGTGGCTTCTTCGACTGAACATATTGACCGACCAACGGTAGCCTTTAACTTCGGAATCCCCTTTGGAGCCCGAATCAAACCCGGAGAAGAGATCCTTGACCAGTCTGCCACCGTGAGACGCAGTGACACCTTCTTGACCACAGATGGCACAGAACCAGAAGTCGCCAGCAGGAACAAGCGAAAGTTTGTGGAGATTGGCAAAACTAGCTTTCCACCATTTTCTGTAAGCACCGTGTTGTTGCCAAAGTTCACCAAACTGGCCAATCCAAGCACGCAGCTCGTGGTGGACCTCTCCACAGCGGCTACTTCCATTTCAGCCAACGATGACAGCGCCACCGGTGGCGAGATTGAGAAGCTTACGCCGAAGCCGACAAAGCTTCGCCGTAGGAAGATGTCAACCAACGGAGTCCAATGGCCAGCCACGACCATCGTTCCAATAACCACGTTCCGGCCATCGGTCACCAACGACTTGACCAGTGGTCAAGAAGTGACCGACAACTCGACTGATACTGTGTCGCTACAAGATGACATTTCGCTGTCGTAAATGATCCAGCAAATAAACAGTGTTATCCGAATGGTGGCACCACTGCATGTAGTGATTCCTCCAAAGGACAACAGGAGGCAACACCACTAATGTAAACTCCACCTAGTGGCGCTTAGGAGAAATCTTCACTCACTGCCTGTAGTTAACGTTTGGTGCGTCGTCCACTTTCCTCGAGTGCAAAACGAAATTCCGCCATGTTGGAAAGCTAACGTCTATCTGGCAACACTGGTAATAAAATGGCTGCCTGGAAGACGTTAAACCATTTAACAATAACGTCAATAACTAAAAATGACGTAAGTTTTAATTATTATTTAGAAATTGACGTCATTTTATAAGAAAACTTAAGTGTTCAAGGAAGGGCAGATATGAAAATTACGTATTTTTTAGAATTTTACTTTCAATGTTGGTAAAAATTATATTTAGATCTACTTTTGGTAAAAATTACATCGAAAATATCAAAATTTTACGAGAAAAAGACTAAAAGTTCTTCTGTAAATTTAATTAAGAAATATATTCTTTTTAAGCAATTTCGTTCTGGTAGAATAAAAATACTTTTATAAAAGTGAAAATGCAGTTCTCCAAAATGGCGTAATTTCGTTTCACACTCCAGAATGATTCGCAAGATTTATTCAACGATTTGAATGGTCGAACAATGTCCAGTCTAGAAGACAGTGGCCAAGACAGAAGCGTAAATAAGCGGAGAATTTTTCACGTAAATAGCGCTTTTTTATAATTATTTTAAATGCGTGTCTTTTATAAAAATTTATAAGGACTTATTAAAACTTGCCATTTTTTTCGTTTGTTTTATTTGCTTATTATTATTTTCAACAGTTTTGAAATTTTTGCCATTGTTTGGTAGATTTTCTGTCAATTTTTACTTGATGTGAAATTTGAAATTTACACTTTGTGTTCTAATAAATGAATAAATTGCGATGAATTTGAAAGTTTTATCCAAATATCAGTGTATGAAAATAATTTAAAAATTTGGAATATTACAGACGTTTTAAATATTTTAAAAATATTAAAAACATTGTAAATATTTCAATAAAATTACAATTTTTGGAAACTAA
Organism: Ommatoiulus sabulosus; assembly: GCA_034697705.1. Taxonomy (NCBI): domain Eukaryota; kingdom Metazoa; phylum Arthropoda; class Diplopoda; order Julida; family Julidae; genus Ommatoiulus; species Ommatoiulus sabulosus. The sequence goes on from JAQGAO010004402.1 coordinate 12,091, forward strand.
AAATATTTTAAGCAACAAATATTTTCAAACATTTTAATATTAAAAAAGTAGGTTCTATTAAGTACAAGGTGTCTACAAATTGTTTCAGTTCTTTTTTTAAATTGCTACACAAATTATCCACAAAAATAACACAAATTTGATACTATTCAAACCTAAAAAATAAAAAAAATTCAATTTTTTTTAAATATTACAAAACCTTTTTAAATATTTTCAATTTATTTAAAATCGGATATTTACAATACAACAAACTTCTGCTATAACGAAGTTGTTTTAAAAAACTAGAAGCTGTCTTGGATGCTGTTTCAGCATCAAATATAAATAAGAAAAAAATTTAGGTTAATTGGCATATTCATCAGTTCATAAGTAGCACAAAAACACGCCCCCTGGCGAGTGAAATCCCCCCCAAAAATTCTGATTATTTTAAGAATTAGGCCAATAATAAATAATTAAAAATAATCCTTAGATGAAAACCTGAAGCATTATTTTAAGAAGTTTTTCCATTGTATTTTTAATCAGCCTTCGAAGAATTAATACCAAAAAAAAAAATTAAAATAACAATTGATGGGTGTATAGGTCAAAAGAAAATCATGAAAAGATTCAAGTTTGATAGAAAGGAAAGTTTGAGAAAATGATGGGAAGCGTATCATCAATGTCATAATAAATCATCCAATTCAGCTCCATCTACTTGCTTATTTTAAAACAATCTGATAAAATATCACAAAATCCTAACCAGATCACATCTGTGCATTGTCTAACAGGTTAGGATTTAAGTTTATTGACTCTTACGCCCTCCTTTTTGATGATTTCATTATGTTTTTTTGTCAAATCATATCTGAAATAACTAGTAAAATTTTAGAATATTAGCTTCAAAATTATATTTTTTTAAATTAAATTTTTTAAAATTGATGTAAAATATTTAATAAAATGATTTTAGGAAATGAAAATTTTAAAAACTTTCCAAAACGTGATGCTGAAGGTTTTATACAAATTATGAGAATAAACTTTAAAATTTTCTAAAATGTTTTCTCAAAAAATATTGTTAAATTTTGAAAGTTTTAAATTTCGTTTTATATTTTTATTTAAGATTTCAACTAAGCTTGCATTTTAAATTATTTTTCCAAAATTTTAAATGTTTTTAAAATTCTCGTTTTATGAATTATATTTTTAATTTTCTAAATTATTCTTTAATTTTGAAAGTTGGAAATTTCGGTGTATATTTTTAATTAAATTTTCCACTTTGCTTGCATTTTAAATTATTTTCCTAAACTTTTAATTGTTTTTAAAATTATCGTTTTCTGAATATCTTATTATACATGTACATGTATAATACAAATACAAATCATACAATTTTGAATGTTTTGAAATTTCTTGTTCATTGTTTACATTTCCTCGTGTTTTAAATTCTGAATTTGAATTCTGAAATTCTGAATTTTGAATGTTTGAAATATCCTGATCATTATTTTAAAATTTTACAAATTCTATTTCTATTTTTAAAATATGTAAATTTGTATTTATTTTTAACTACGGGCCTCAAAGAAAATGTCTAATTTTATAATTTTCGAAATAGTAAAAAGTTCCCTATAGCAGAAATTAATTTCCGTTATGTTTGAAATATTTATTAGTTGAAAATCATACACCATAAAAACAAATCTTATTGTCGACAAGCTAGTTTTGGTAATTTTCAGCGAATTTAGCACCTTGTTAACATCAGTTCAAAAAATTTGAATAAAAAAGTCAAGAATTTAGGCTAACGGAAAAAGATGATAGGGAACATCTCTTATTTACATTAAAAAAACATAAACAATTATCACCTACAGTAAAATGAGAACAAACTTAAAATGTAAAACTCGAAATACGAGAAATGTGACACAAATTTTTACTTGAATAAATAAAGGAAATGCAAAATGTGTTCCTTATTGATGCTTACTGTTTTTCGAGAGGTGAAAACGTGATACGAGCTAATGAACTAGAAACAACATTGTTAAAGTTTAGGGTTACGACTTCTTATAACGCTCAAATGCAGGTGGGAAGATAATAAAAAGAAAATAACTACTACCCCCCGCCCCTTCCCCACAACATTTTTTGGTTTTTTATGGTTTTTCCTGCCCTTAAACTGTACAGAAAACATTTTAAAAAATGTAGAAAATTGGTCAGATCTCAGGAATGTCATCGAGCAGAAAACGTGGAAATAAAGCATTGGACAACTCAAGTGGGTGACGTTAGGGGCGTGAACAAAGCTCGTCGACACGCCTCCATGTTTTTCAGCCTTAATTTCAGTCTTATTTCCATGGCATTGTAACTATACGAATATTGCTTCCATGGCAACAGCTTGTTATAAAGCTTCTTGCAACTATAGCAACTTTGTTGCCATGGCAACCTTAAAACGCAAAATTCTACTCTCGTAACCACGACAACATTAGAACACGACTTTCCATTAATGTTCTATTATTGCTTCCATGGCAACAGCTTGTTATCACGCTTCTGGTAACTAGGCCTATAGCAAACTTAGAATGGACTCTTCATTTTTCAGCAGTTCGACTTTTGCTGCCATGGCAACCGTGGAAAGTGATATTCTACTCCTGTAACCGAGGCAACAGTGGAACACGGTTGTCAGCTTTAATTTGTAACCATGGCAACCTTAGAACGAAACGTCAGTTTTTCATCAGTTCGAATATTGTCACCGTAGCAACCCTGGAACACGACGTTCTACAAATTCAAATCTAGAAACCATGGCAACCATAGAACGTGTCATTCCATGGATTCCATTTTTTAAAACTATTTCAAACCATGTTTGTCACCATAGCAACACTGGAACACGACGTACTAATCACTTCGTTTTTTGTAACTACAGGTATAGCAACCATGGAACACGACATTTATTCTATACAGGTTCCATTCTGTAACCATGGCAACCTTAGAACGAAACGTCAGTTGTTCATCAGTTCGAATTTTGTCACCGTAGCAACCCTGGAACACGACGTTTATTCCATGAACCTAATTTTTTAAAATTATTTCGAACATGACAGCTACCATTTTCATCAAATCTATATAAATAAAATTGTAAACGACGATGTGTGTCTGGTTAATGAACTCCCACAAGTTCTTCACCGATTGCTTTCAAATTTTCGCACGACGT
>JAQGAO010004403.1:0-15225 GCA_034697705.1 Ommatoiulus sabulosus
TTAGCCCGTTGGGTGGCGCCAGTGGTCGGTAAGTAAATTTCTTAATTTAAAAGTCTCAATGTGCTCCCACCCTATGACCCTTCATATTAATGATCTCAGCAACAATTTCATTCTCAGCTGTATTCATTTAGAATTTGAATAGAATAAGTTGTAGAATGTTAAAAAAAATAACATTGTCGAATGTTATCAATGCGTATGCCATATACAGTAGGGTAATACATACAAATTTAAAGTAAAAAATTGCAGTTTTTTGCGCTGTTTTAATATCGAGGATGTCAACATTATTGTTGATAGTTCATTGCTTTCAATGGCGCGCCAATAGTAGGCAAACTAATGCACTACGTTCAGTTTCAAACGATGTAGGCTTACAACCGTTTCAAAAGAACAAAATGAATATTTGAAAAAAAGTTCTCTGAAACCTACAATTGGACGATTGGTAGACGTACTTGTATATACATGTACAACCTTTCAGCTGCAGTCGCAACCCATATTAATAAAAAGCTGGATGTGCCAGGCCGACAGAGCCAAAATAATCTGTCTCATCCTTTTGTGCTGCTCACGTGTTTGGCTGGCATTTGTTTTTGGTTGAACGAAGTTTCCAGGGAATGCGCATCTGTACACGGCCCAGTGATTAGGCAAAGCTTTTTTCGGAAGAATACTCCGTACATTCAGACTCACCTATTGGCAAATATCTATTTTGGTGCTTGTAAATACGTTGGAAATGCTAAGTTCTGAAAGGGAATCGTGCTCATGTTGTTACGCTGCGAGAATTTCTTTTTATTTCATGGATTGAAAAGCTTCAAAGAGCTGGAAAAATGTTTTTTTATCCGATTTTGTCTGGAAAACTTCTCTTCCAATATTTCTTTCTTAACCTGTAGCTATAGGCAACTTGCAATCTAAACATTTTCGCATCAGATGCATTCATCTTTATTCAAAATCTTTTTCATACTGGGTTTTGTTGCTGAAATCAATGGACATTATAATTAGTACACTGTAGGAATAAGGAAATGATGGCGTGAATTTATGACGTAAAGCTTAAAATACATGTATTTAATCCAATAATAAAACATGTGCCAAATGAGTCATTTTGTCAAACAAGCAAATCTCAAATTTTTGTTGTTGCGTAAGTTGTAATTTTTATGAGTAGTAAATCATTGGCAGCAAAAAAAGCTTTGGTTAAATCATTTAAATTTTGAAGAAAAAAAAACACATTCTGATAACGTCTTAAGTTGTCATATATCGTCATCAATTGTTGTAAAATGGGATGCAAGCTCCGTGTGACCGGCTGATCGTTGTAAGGCTAAAGTAGAACTAATAGAAAATCAGTTGTTAGTTTTGAACAATTGTTCGATTTTTGAAGTTCCTTCCATCTAGTTATACTGATCTCGAAAATCCTGAGACAAATAATCATAATTAGTTTGTTCCGTTACTTTTAAATTTCAAAACATGCAAACTAACATGTGCATCTGCCATATGCAAGAAGCCAGTATTCAAAGAAATAATTTATATTTTTTTGGTATACGTGCGAGGAGAAACTGCATCTACATTTTTTTCTTCAATTTTATCATTATTCGAATAATTCCTCAGGGTGTTTAATAGATTTATTGGTGACTGAAATGCTGTATGTATACATGTAGTTGTACGGACATCATAACCGTCACACTAAAGCTTAATAGATTATCAGCCCAAATGCACTTACGAAAATAAATCAATACAGGCCGGGTATACAAGCGGAGCACAAGACAGTAGGAATTTTCCAATTTTGAAAACAATTTTTGAAATATTACTCAAAGGGCATCGCAAGCCATTGGCTGAAGGCGTAATTCAAGTTACTTGAGAGCTTTAGAACAGCTATCATCAAAACCTTTAAGTAACTGAAGTGACTCGGGGAACCTCACAGGTTCATCGGTCAACATTGGTATGGACTTACCGAAGAAATATAAAATTTGATCTTTATTTGGATGCTGCATCTAGAACGCTTTAAGTCAGAATATTGAACTATTTTTTTTCCTAAATCCAATTACTTTTAAATTTGTGTCGTGAAGCGGAAAATAGTGACCTAGATCTTATACTGGTACATTAGTTTCTGCCTTTCCCGAAAGGCATTTTTCTTTCGTATTAGTCAATGGCACCATGAGATGGCGCTAAAACTCCACAATGCCTTTAGGGAGAGCTGTAGTTTTTTGTCTGAATTTTTATACAGATGAAAACAGTTGACGTTTTGATCAAATGTGTGCACGTAAATGTGACCTTTTTATTGTGGTTTACTGCTAAATAAAAGAAATATGCTAAAATAATGCATGTTATGAGGGTACTAAAGGCTTCGCAGTTTTACTTAATGTTTGCTCCTCAATAGACAAACTTCCGTTACGGCGATCTTGTTGATTCTATTGACACCTTATGGCACATTTGGCTAAAATCCAACCTTTCTAGTTCTAGCAGTACAATGAACGATACATGTTCATCCTGGTTTCTATTCCTAGGAAAATAAGGCAGTTTGGCATCCATGCTCTGGTTACCAAGAAAATAAATTTCATCATTCAGGCATATAACTTATTCAATATCATCCATGACATTTTTTTACAGATAAAATCATTGTTTGGAAATGTGACGTGATTATTATGGTTAATGGGCTTCAGTGACATGCTGTAGCAGTATAAAACAAAGAAAAACCACATAAGTTCTTCCTAGAATAAGATCTAATATATTCATTGGCTTTTGAAGCGGTCTTATCTTAGTGATATTTATGTCTTTTTGTAAAAAAAGCCAACATTTATTTCGGATATTTATAGCAAGACCATTTCTCATATTCCCCATATTAATATCACAGATGTCATATTTTCTATTCGCTTGAAATACATGTATGTTAAGCATTAAAGTGCACTAATAATGATCTCCATTCCCAATGATTCGCATATATTGAATTTTGTAAAAAGTACAGTATATGTATACTTTTAATAACAATAACCTTGACGCACAATGGTATAAGGGAACGAATTTTAGAATTTTATAGGAGGAAATGATCAACAAGACCCTGGTCGAATTTTAGAACACTGGCCAGGCCTTTACTTGGAGATAACTCTTGAAAAACCCTTTAAAATTGAAGAGAGGGTAATCGACTGCAGGAAGCGACCCGTGTCTACTAAAAGTATTATTCGAGAACTATACTCGGATGTAAAGTGCAAGTACATGTACGAAGGTACAGTGTATATCATATCGAAAACTTGAATGTGATATCATCCGCCCGGCAATGCTATGGACGACGCTTCATGGCCTATGCATGTTGATAAAGAACCTCTTGTGGCTCCAACCTGACAGACGTTGGTCGTCCGCCTCAAGAAGAAAATCTAATGAATAATAAAGTATATCAATTTATTAAAAGTTCATGGCATATTCCACTTTTACGTGTTTTTTTTTACGCCAAAACCGTACTGCTCATAAGACATTACAGAATAACTTGATCTCAGTTTTGGACGTCCATACATTGGTTCGACAAATTTGGAAAAATGCTTTCTTAAGTTGTCAGTATTACATACATTTCTCGTTAAGAATGTGTTTATGATTATCTCGGGCATATATTTTTTTTATCCGCTGAGATAAGTCGTATATGATGCGCAATGGCGCCATCTCACGAAATAGGAAGACAACAAAAGTGGAACGTTGGCATTTGTTTTATAGGTCCGCATTAAGAATGGCATTTTACGGCTACTCGCTAGCGTTATAAAAAAGGTCCCAATCTCTTTTACACTTTGGGCTACATTTACATGTGGTTTTTTACGGGTTCGGGTGTCTGCAACAGTAATGTGGAGTTCATTTGGAGACCATGGCCGCTCATATTGCAGATAAAATCATCCCTATGTCCGTTATTGCTCGGATCTTTATAGTACATTTTTGTTTTTATTACACTCGGGGTTTATTACAAGATGATGAAGGTATAATATCCGTATTCTGAACTCCTTGATGGTCAGGCCGCAGCAGCTGGATATGGTCACTCACTCGCAACACTTTTTATGTGCCAGATTACACGTTCGTCTACTGCTGTAGAGACATTGCCAAATCCCACTGAGGTTCCACGGGCAGTGCAAACATAAAAATGGTGGCATGATAAAAGAAATTGGTTGTAAGCTCATTTGAACCCAGGAACCAGGACTCCGACGCGATTATCTAAGCTATATATACATATTGGAAAATATGTTTTGGGGAAAAAAGGGCCAGACGTCCATTTGGGGACCGCCTCGAGGAAATTGAGAGCGAAGGACATGATCATAAATAACCAATACTCTTGTTGGACTGCATTGTACTTCCGTGAAACGTGGCTGGAGGCGTTCTTCTACGCACTACGGACTGCGTGACACCTGGTATCGACTATCCAGATTGTGGTTTTCCTGATTTGCCACAATCGCTCCGAGGGAATTTGGAGATTTTTCCTGGAAAAATCGACCGGGCCTTATTCCTCCTACTTCAGACTCCTGCGTTTCGTTCATTGCTGTTCGCTCCAAGGGCATACAGCCTTTCTAACCTAATCACTGAACTAAATACTTATTACATGAAAATATAAGCTATAGAAGAGTGTTATATCCCTCGCTTATATTGCCTTTGGTGAAACGGCCACTTGGTTCAAATTTAATTTCTTTCCATTTGTTCCAGAAAATAACAACCAAATGTGTCAATTATAATAAATCGAACGTGAAAAAATGCCCTAGAGTTCTGAAAGCAAGTTCATTTATTGTCTCATTTTGTATATTTCTGCTCTAGTCATTTGTCAAATTTACTTTTACAGTGCAGTGAAGCCTTATCAGATTTATGCTCTAACAAGATGTTAAATTTACTTTTGAAGTACAGAGGAGTCGTATTAATAAAAATTAGCTTTATACAAATTTCTAGTAGTACGAACTCATTTTCTGTCCCTTACGAATTCGACTAAAAAGGGCTGATTCTTCTTAGAGCATTATCTTGTGTGAATTTCATCTAAACTTCGATTGAGCTTTAGTTGTTATTGCTGAAGCCTGAAGTCATGTTTTGTCTGACTTCTGAAAAAAGGCAATAAGGTTTTAACGAAAACAATTTACTGTATCTTGTGGGAACATTTCTGAAATTAAACATGTTATGGAATGTTTTGTATACACTCTCCTACGTTGAATGACGATTGTTATATTTAATTCCCTTCGTTAAAATAAGATGTGGACAAAATTAGGTGCAGTGGGTTTTTGTGTGCTAAGAAAGACAATTTAGTGGCGTATTTTCCAGTTTAATTGCTGAAACATGCAAAGATGTACGAGCGTACTTGTTTGTTCTCAACATAAACATGGCGTTACCTATTTAAGAAATCATTAAAAACGTTTAACTTTACTCAAGCTAATTACCCCATTACATGACTGTACAGCTAATATTCTTAAAAGATAATTAAATCAGCCTTTAATGGAATTTCTGCTAGAATATTTATGCGGTGTCAAATCTACGCTGAACTTTTGTCTTCGCTTTAATGATCGTACGCTGGCGTGCTAATGAGATCAAACTGAAATGATCTTAAAATGTTGCATTAGGCAATTTGACCAAGAAAAGCACTAAAGTACAAGCCGTTTTACGTTTTTGTAATGCAATCTCATTATTTAGGGTAAAAGCCTTTTAAAACATGTGATTGCAACATGCACGTATAACGCCGGTGGTTATTCTGCCATTAAACCCATCTTCATTCGATGTAAACACGTAAATCGTGACAGGCTTATAAACAGCAAAGGAAATTGAACAACTCGTTTTTGTGATTTGACTTAATTAAGATTTTTTTTTCTTCCAAAAATCATCTTTCCTCCCGAAATAATTTATAATCCATATTGCGACATTAAATAATGCTAGCTGGAAGTTCAATTAGATAAATTCACTCTACATGTGTTTGAAATTCAATGTATCCATTTGTAATGAATATTTCAATGCTATGCATGTATTTCAATGCATAACTAAACGTGAATTTGTGATGTTAAATAAGGGTGGTCGATCATATATATGCTAATATGGAATCTATAATTGCTGTTTTCTTGTAGTTATTGAATGTTGACAAATATAAATGCTAAATAGTCTACTCAACTTGAATGCAGTTTGAAAAATATATTTTATAGCCTTGAAGGTCGGCAATCACTGATAGCTCAACTGTATTGATGAGTAGCCGCCATCAATTTCGGATCGTGGTTTTTTATTTTATTTATATTTTTTTAATTTGCTGTATATACCATCATATCGCACCCCCGTTTCAGAAGTCAAACAGCTAAATAAAATCTAATTTATGATTTAAAAACTGTAATAAGCCAAGCGAAGAACAAAGAAATCTTATTAAGTAAAAACGACACATCCTAACTTACCATAGTTTTGGCACTATTTTATCATGCATTACCTTGCATTAAAACTTTCTTTATATAAAAATTAAAAATGTTCAGTTGTGTCACCTCTGAAATTGGGGTGTGATAGTGTCCCAAAAGTCTTGGTTTTGATGACGAAATCGCCTTAAGCTTAGCTTTGAGCTTGGCCGCATTTAGTTATTCATAATCACATTAAAGATTCTGTTTGAATTTAGAGCTTTTTGTGATGCAAACATAACCCATATTGAAATGCATTTGAACAGGTTATTAAATAACAGGTTGATTCGATAGGGAAATCACCTGAGAGTGAATGTCTTCATGCAATGGATAACAAAGTTCCTGTAACATCGTCTCTCCGGGCTTCAAGAAGCGAGGATGTGCAGTAAGCTAAACACATTTACAAGGATATAAAAACGGATGAAAAGATTTGACAATTTTTGCCGGAAAACATGTTTTCCTTGAAAATCTTGAAGGTGGGATGATCGTAGGAAGCGCAAGAATAACAAAGTAACGCACCTCTGAAATTACTTTTATTGGTATTTTACTTACACACTTGCCCAATATCCAACTTAAACCCATTTCTTGGTGATAAGCCTAACCCAAACTCTATTTAGATTGTAGACCGGAGGTGCACGCAGTAGCATATGGCGGATTTTACCAAAAAGATTTGGCATTTTCAAGTGCCAGAAATAAATATAAGATGTGCTGGAAGCGTCGAGTTGCACTATTTGCTCTTGCATCGGTGGTGCATAAGGCAATATCGATTGGAAAATGGCTTACATTTAGATAGAAAATGGTTCTGTTAGGTTTTCTAACACGAAATAAGATTCGAGAATGACAAGCTTGGAAATTGTCTTTTTGGACAAATTTTAGATTTCGATTGCGTTTTTTTTTGTTTTTTTTTGCAGCGGGTTCAAATAAAGTGGCTTGTAGCAGCATTGGTTTTGGTCCAATATTTCCTACGTGTCATAAAATCCACACAACCTTTTTCCAATGCAACATAATTAAGGTTTTATCAAGAAACAAAGGCATTTTGAGACGTTATAAGACACGGAGTGGCTAACATCTTTGTAAAAACGTCACCTGAGCGTTTGCGCAATTTGTCATCAAATGCCCAAGTTAAATTGACCAAACAAAACTTTTTAAAAAATACGAGGCAATAGTCAGTCTAAAGTACGTAATTGTCTTTCAGGCGACATACTGTACAAGTATACTGTATGTACTGTATACAAGTATAAAATTATACCGGTAATAAAATAAACTACTGTAAGAAAGTGCCTCGTTAGATAAATAGTTACTTGTGAATTATTTACCCTATTGTACAAATGGTTTTTTGAGCACATGGTTCAAAATATTCTATATAATCTCAGTAAAAAAACTGTATCTTTTCTATGTTGGTTCAATAAATTATTCAAACGTAAGAATTGTTAATCTAAGGGGGTACTTTATTAGTTACTCTCTTACTGGTATATTATAGGATTTATCTCTGTCTCAAGTAGATATATACAGTATTTGAAAATTTGTTTAAATATGCTGCAAGGTTTAAGATAAGCATTTTCATCAAATTAAAATGCATGGAGTATTCTGTAATTTTGTAATGCAGTTTGTTCTCGTTTATTTTAATATAAGGCTTCCGGTAAATGTTTTATAAACTCTTATCTTTTTTGTTTTTTTGGTATGATTCAAATAACATGGAACCATGAGCTATGCATTAGTAATCGTGCTTTTAAAACTGTCGATTGGTTTATTGCAAATCTACATGTAGTGCATCAGTCTTTCCATTGCTCTGACTTATTAATCATATTGGCCATCAGTTACTGACCTGCATTTCAACATATCGTTTAGTAATGCCATAATACATTGCTTGTCCTTTCTATTCTTCCCTTTAATGACTATTAATGCAACTTCATGAAGTTATACAAGTTGACCTATATGCTTTATTACTTGCAGGAATGCAGAAGCTCTTTATTAAGTCTAAAAGGTCTGTTTTTAGGTTCACTTATTACGGACTTTTTTCACACGTAAATTTACATATTCAATTATATCATACATACATGTACATGTAGGCCCTACATATACAAGTACATTTCAATATACTGTATACATGCATATACATGTAAATTTCGAAGAATTGTATTTTTTTAACATTCTGCTTTATTTGGTTCAAGGAGTTGTTTGCATTAAAAGTGATCGTATTTTTATGCACTTTTAGAATGCCTCGAAAGATAGGTCGAAAATCTACTAAGATTGCAATTCAGAATGTTTTGGTCGATGCGCTTTAACTTAAATAAATTGTGGTAACCTTCTAATTTTAGAAAATTCTCTATCACAATAACATTCTTATCTATAGCAGCCATTCTCTCTAAACTGAAATTAAATTTTAGTTAAAAAAAATTGAAGTAAAAGTCAGTAAACAAGTATTTGAGATAGTTTGACATAAAATATACACTAATTAAATTGGATTAATTTAGTTGTATGTCAGCAACTTCCCCTGCAACAGTTTGTGGTTCTTTCCTATACATTTTTAAAGATTCCAGGCAAATCTATTCTTTAGCTTGAGCTCTGAAGCCAGTTGTTTTCCTCCGAATGAGCCCCTTTACACGCCCCATCGTTCAGACATCGTACATAACTTATGCCAAAATTAGACACGTATTTCACTGTTTCATAAAATCTATGATTTGACGTTTCCACGATTATATTTAATTTTATTCCGTGATATTTAACAGCCCCACATGGCTCGCCATAAAAAAGCACCATTGTTCCGCAACATATGTCGAAGCGAGTTGCCTCGCGGTCGACTCCGAAGCTGCAAATTTCTGTTTTGATTAATGCTATAGGGTTAGAGCAGCATGTACAACCCATCCGTCAAATTTAACAAATCAATTCTGTTGGCTTCTGCTATGATTGGCTTCGGAAAAATAAGGCTGCCAAGTAGGGATAAAAATGGAAGAAGGCATCCATAAGATGATTGATCAGTATTCGCTTATGCGGCGTGGGTCCTAGCTGCCTGTGCCAGCCATTCTCTCATGTTCATCCAGCCAAGAAATTGTCCAAGGAATGAGGAAAAGAATGCTTTTAGATTTTAGATGAAAAAAGTGGTTTCGGATTCCCCCCTCCTTTATACTGCAGCCACCCCAGATTTCTCGGAAGAGCCTGCTTTTGAAACGTGATTGGACGAAGCGCCATTCTGGCTCTTGGGCAACACAAAGAGAACCAAACTGCACGACGAAAGATGAAATTCAAGAGTCCGCTCTTTTTTTTTATCTGTATTCCGCAGAAGCTTCGCATTTGCATAGCATTTACAAAGTTGAATTTAAATTAGGTTTTATTATTTGCCAACCACGTCTGCTGGACTCATCTGGAGCAGCGGGGTTTTGCCAATTCGATTGTGTAACCTGAGGCTATTTCCCTCTGCTACTGTTGTGGAGAAAGTAGCCCTTTGAAAGTACCGGATGGTACTGAGGGTTATGCCATCAAGATGCAGCGAAAAAGCTCCAGGCTTGCATGCTTTGTGCGTAAGAAGGGCACTTACTCGAGTGACAGGTGGCAGCAACGCTTCACCATTTCCCCTCCCCCCCTAGTGATGATGCAAAAACATTAGCTCAGATGACCTACTAAATGGCAACCGAGTGCGGTTGGTAGAGCGGTGGCATCAATCAGGGCAAAGTGGGGTACGCATGGTCCGAAATAGGTGATAATCCGGATTTGCTAGGAGATATTAGAGCTAATAAACGGCATTGCTGGCTCGTGTGGCCTGACGTCATTGTCTGACGTCAGACACTCGAATGAGAAAAGTGTCTTTAATCGTACATAAGCTCATAATCCTGCATTCTGGTCAGTACATTATCCATGGATTGTTCTGGCCAGGTATACGTATAACATCGGAAAATGCATAAGACGAAGTCTCGCAATACCTAATATAAAACAAGCAGACACTTACCTTTCCATATATGTTTTCATAATGTGTTTCTAGATGGCGCCACATTCTTCCCGTCTGCTTTTGGACCCTATTAGTTTATGAAACCGAAGACGGATATTTTTGGGAATTATTGAAGTTGCACCATGGGATCAGCCCTATCAATGTTTCATCAGAGTGTGGGATAATCCTATTATCGAATTTCTCCTGAATTCTAATTGTATTTCAAAGGTCCTCAATCGGAGTGAAGAAATAAGTAGAAAATGAAAGAAGCAGATTTTATGTGTTCTTCCAAGTGTTACGTTATGCATTTATAATTGAATCATGATTATCATCATCCTTCAAAACACTAAATGTGCATGCATGGCTGCCCTGCCATGATATAAATTTTCCAACCACCCCACGTAAATCCACTAATTCCCCGTACGTCGTATGACATCTGAATATTATTGACGGTACCTATGAGGAGGGAAAAACGTCTAGACTCATTGATTTTTGAAAGACACAGCATCGCTGAAGAGTCTGCCAAGAGCTGTTTAACTTGTGTTTTGAAAAAGCATAACTTTTTAGGTGCTCTCAGCTTTGTTTCATAAAAAAGCGCTGTCGGAATACGGGACAAGAATGTACAGTGCCTATAACGTTGATATTTTCCTTACACATAAGTGGACTGAAAGAAAGGAAATTGCAGAAAGTAGCCAAGAAGAACAAAAGAAAGAATATTGAGAAAGGCAAATTAAATTTATAGAGACATGGTGGATACGAGAATATATATCACGCTACGGAGTGAGCTTAAAACGTTCCAATTTTGTAAAGGAACCTCTTTGCCCGGACGCCCTAAAGTCTCCAATTCCAGGAACGTCGTATGCTTAAGCTTATAAACAATTCACAGAAAGGGTTTTCCGCACAATATTGGATTTCAAATAAATTATCATTTTGTTACAACGTATACACTGCAAACAAGAACATCTTGAAAATCTTTCCGTGAAATAAGACGAACTGATGCATTTTAAAATCGTGTTATTTCGTGGACATCTTGAGTTAGGATTTATGATCTGCAGTTGGCGTAAACGCTATGTACTAAGCAGTGCCAATACAAATGAAAGTCATCGAAAATATATTACTAATTCCAATGCCTTAATTCTATATTATTTTGATACATAAATTCTTTGCATCGTCTTCTAGAAAATTTATCGAAAAAAATATTTTTGGGTTGTACTTTATATATTCGTAAACTACAATGGCTACATTTTGTAATTTGAGAACTTTCAGTTATCGATTTTTTTTTATAAATCCAATACTTAGGCTACGTACTGTATTCTTGATCATTTTTTGGGAAAAAATGTATGTAATTTAGATTTGGATTTAAATTTAAGTATATGAAGCCACACCATCGATTTTCTACTCCTTTAAAAAGTGCTGCACATACAACCATTCTTACTAACAAATTACTTTTCCATAAAAATATGCGATGAAGCGATTTTCCAAATGCAATTTTTTGTTGTACCATACCTTAGTATACGTTTTTAGCTATTTCTATATAGTAAAATTGTCTGTATTTTCCATCGGAGATGGCAAATTGATTAGTTTTGTAACCATTCGAGACAGCTCATGCATTCTGAGGCAAATTGATCTCGCCTAAATAGACCAGAAGCCGTAATACATTCAAACTCACGGAGTTCTGATTTTAACAAATTAAGCAAATAAGCACATGTCAACAGGATCTAGGTGTAGATTTTCAATTGGGGTTCAAGATTCATTGGGGGAAGGGGGTTCAACTTATAGGAGAATTGTATCTATCTAGTATTTTTTTCGCAATGGAAAGGGGGTAGGGGGGGAGGTCGACTCTCAACCTCCTCCTCACCTAGGCCTTTGCATGTCAATAACGTTTGTTACAAATTCTAGTTATAAAAAAATAATACAGTAGAATCCTCTTATAGTGATCTTCAACGGACCGACAGAATTTGACCATCATATCCGGAAATCACTAAACCCGAATTAAAAGAATGTGACCTATTATGAAAGTACATGTACATTCTATACATACATACAGTATATGCATGACATTTTAATACTGTACATGTATTTATTTTTAGTATTATTACATAAGAATATACATTAATAACGTTCAAATGTGCATAAAAATGTCAAAAAACAGTTTAACTTGGTGAAAAACATACGTTTTAGCTGATCCCGTGATTTCTAAATTGCTGACAGGGTAGATTGATTAACTCCGAGTCCCGACAAATGTCAGCAATTTTTTGCTTCACCTTCCAAACGTAATATAAAGTTTACTTTTTCCTCGACAGAGAATGCACGGTGTTTATTCACAGTACATGTAGATGCCATTTCCAATTTTTGCATAAAATTGTTTACACTAAGAACTGTAGCTAGGCTATACACCCACTCGGATAAGCAAGTGATAAGTTAGGGAGCGTGGGAAACTTCTTCACATCCCCCCTTCATATATATATCCTCATTATGGTCGATCCCACATAGCATTGAACAGGGGAAACCCCTGTTTTACATGAACAGGGGAAACTCCTGCACTTCTATGGGAAACCACAGGCAAGAGGAAATCCTAGAGAATTGGTCGTTAGGCCCATCAATAACGGGAGGAATAAGGAATCCAAATGGTATCTAGCATGCCCATAGGAAGGCATAGCCCAAAATGATGTTTGGACCCGAGAAGGTCCTGAGGATAAATGGGAAAAGTTACCCCCAGGTAGGAAAGAAACTACGGTTAAAGTTAAGAAAAAGGGCTGAGTTAAAGAATTAATTACGCAGCTACAGAGATATATATATTAACCCCCAGGGAAGTTGAACTATTTAATGTATTATGCCAAAAGCTGTACAGCATATAACCAGGTCTATTAAGGATTTATAAGGGAACTAAGCACTTAGGAAATGGATAAAGAAGGTAGTTTAAAGGAGAACTGAGTAATTAAGGAAATAGGATAATCAAGTAGATTTTAATTTTGAGGGTCTACAGCAAGAATACAAGAGCACACAGCAGTGTGTTGCCCTTAAGCAATAAGAAAATTATAGCCAATATTTAGGAGTGAATAACTCTTAGCAGGGGAATTTAGGTTATTCCCCAAATATTTATATATTTATATTGGCACCATGCCAACAGATCTATTTCATTGTCATGCTGACAGTGGCAGACAGGCTAGTTGACACTTTGAACAAGCAATAACAAATATAGCCCAGACAAGGGTCTGTAAGAAAGCTATACATAGGGATGAATGTTTACTTGATGATTTAAGGGAGGAAAATACAAAACTGGGAACTGGAATTAATATACTAGTTGGAAAAATTTATTCCTATCACTGGATGACACCAAAATCTTCTGAGAAAGGAAAGAGGGAATTATTTGATATTGTAGGCAACGGATTAAAATTTGTTTGGATTGCTGACTCTGAAGACATTAAGGAAATAAATTTGCGTATTGGGGAAATGCAAACTAGCTATGCATGCTGGCTACATTAATTAGACCATTGGCGCTGTTATCGAAGCTAGATATGCAGTAAATAGACTGTCGAATTTAGGGAAAGGATAATGAAATCCATATTTTCTTGGACCAGAGAAATTTATAAATATTTCGCAAATTTAAGGGATCATCTACCTGAAAAAATTAAACTACTTGGACCAATAATGCATGACACGATTCACGGTTCCTATAGTTGAGTAACGGCAGTGTCCACTCTTAGTAACGGTGGATCAAATTTACTTAGTTATACATTGCATCCTTCTCGTGCCACATTGACCTACAAATTCGAGTATTGCAATGATTTTTGAACCAGAAAGCCCTTAGGTTGCAATCACATCAGGTAAAAGCGCACACATGCTCATGTCCACAACGAGGTCGAGTCGAGGTAGTTGACACTAAAACAGAAAGGAAAATTTTCCCAGGGTTATTCTTTTCTGTGGGCTTGTCCACAACAAGCTCCATTGATCAGGATGGAACAAGATCCAGCGAGAACTTAACAACCAGAGGCAACCTTATACGCCGCAGCCAATGTTATACCGTACCAGGACAATAGCAACCATATAGAAGTCATCACAAACGCCAAGGTTTAGCCAGTATCAAGACTGCGACAAACCATCGCCAAGGAACCAGAATACCTGGAGATGGCAGAATTCCCCTGTGGACACTAGACAGACGAGACACCACCCTACGACGTGCCCCGAGGAGACGCCTGACAATCAGAACACTACTATCTTCTAACTGTTTAAATTGACCTCTGTTCTACTTACCATATTTGTTCATCATTACTAACTGTTAGGATTTTTCACAATTTCTTGTCATCCTGTTGGTATAGGATGTCCAGGACAGGAATTCATATTTAACCATATTTTACTTGCATGCTTTATTGTGCTTTAGGTTATATCATTTCTCTGTTGGGTAACGTTTAACCACTTTATTAGGCATTATGACTTGCATGTTTCTTATGGCAGGGTAATAAGTGTTGAGGTTTGGGATTGAGGCAGATCAGGGCTTGGTTTGAAGCCCATGCTTTGCTATTAAAGGGGAAGCAATGTGATGAGCAAGAAAAGTGGCTTATCTTTTTATGGGGGGCATCCTCTGTAGCCTGGGGATTGTCAGCCCCATAAACATATTTCCCCATCCCCCCCATCAAGAGCCTGGGGGGTCATCACACCATATAACAAAGGAAATCCTTTCTTCCCACCCTGAGAGTTCTCCATAAAGACTATGGCTGCTCCAGCATGGAGCAGACTATGGCTGCTCACAGATGCTGAGTTTCGTGGAACTTTATTATCATGTGACATTCCATGTGGCAGAATGGCATTGAAGAGTGCAACCAAGATAGTGCCTAGAATTTGGCCATGAAGACAGGGCCATGCAGCCCTGACCCAAACAGCTAGGACAATGGAGAACAGTAAAATGACCAATTTGCACAAATTAAAAAGGAAATTCTCACGACATAATAAGCATAT
>JAQGAO010004404.1:0-15225 GCA_034697705.1 Ommatoiulus sabulosus
GCTAGCAGAGCGTGGTTTCGATCCACGGACCTCTGGGTTATGGGCCCAGCACGCTTCCACTGCGCCACTCTGCTGCTGCGGATCATAACATCTAAATAGAAGGCTATGTAATCATTCGACTGAAAATGTATCAAAAATCCAATTATCAAGAGAAATATTAATTATTGAACACAAGCATCGACATAAACATTAGTATCTCACGGATAAGCCGAACATTTCTCAACAAATTCGTAATTTACCCGTGGGACAAACCCCACCGACCACCAGGCGGCGCGCAAAAAAATTCAAGCGGACAAACAATGGCGCCTGACGTTAGCTACGTATGGTTCGCTCTTCATTGAATGGATTATTTCTGCCTCACAAGTACGTTAAACATTTGCTGAAAACCAAAGACAGTGTCCGAAGATGTCCAAGAAGAGCACCGAGACTCGCCGCAGCACGGCGGCGCAATTTTTCCTGGAGGAGGAGCAGCACTCTGACTCCAAAGCCACTTACGACAAGGTGTAGCAATGGGTTCTTTTTGAAACTCGCGTTTTACTTGCAGTTTTTAGACAAAAACAAACTTCGTTTACTCAAAAATTAAGCACCTTTCACTTTCTCGCCTGTAGCGCGGGGACTAGGACTTCAGTTCTTAGGTTCTGGTCACTGCATGCATGCAGCCTACTTTACTTTGAAAATGGCCATGCACCTGTTTGCGGTGTATTTACCCAGATTCAGCTGAAATCCATCGACCATGCCCAAAATTCAAAGTTTAGGGCGTTGTCTCATGACCCCTGATTAAACCAAAGTACAGATCAAGGAACTGGGTGGTTAAAAATGCCCTAGATGTATCGTTGTCGGGTGACCTGGGTTCGAAACCCGGCCAGGTCTGCTGCCCTGACTTCGGTGCACGTGGTTTTTCAAAGTTGCTGACAGCCATGCATGTTGGCAGTTCCTCTAAAAATTGACCATGACGGTGATTCTGCATGTTGATCATTTTAACGAAAGAAGAATTGAATTGTTTCGTTCATTCCTCGACCTACATGAGGTTTCTTATACAGGGTGCAAAGCGATCCAAAAAAGGATATTAAATGAAGTTAATTTTCCCTTCATGTCTCTCTTTTAATATGTGCTATGAGTTCTATCATATTACCCATGACCTTGCACCAATGCCATCCACCCCCTCCCATTATTTTAAAACTTCAGGTCAAGTCATTGGAGATGGATCACTAGTACAAATTAAAAAGTTGTATGGCAAAGCCTAATTATTCTGGTTTTATACATGTATTTTTCCAGTTTATATGATATGTCTTACATGATGTTTTACTATTTGGACCACTTGTTAGCATTGCGCCACATTCTTGAGATTCGTTAAATAAATCTCAATAACCAACCTCAAATGGTCTCGTATTTACCAAACATAGGCATGTGATGGACTCGTGCAACAGGTTACAGAATGTCAGTACAGTTCCTGCAAAAATTGGCCAGAACAACTAACGAAGTTAACATTTGGGATAATTTATACTAGATTGATTTATTTTTTACTTAGTTTTGTGGTTTTCGATGCTGTGTAGAAACAAAAAATACTTCAATTAGATGTTCCATTACTTCTCATCTTGGTTGTTATTCTTGGTTTGTCAAAGATGTTAAAGAGGAAAGATCTTTTTTGATGTTTAGTTTTTTTACCCCTAGTGTTGCATTTGGGTTTCAATATGCCTGGTATTCACTTAGCATCTGCTTAAGTCACTCGTACTTCTAAAGATTTTAACCATCAGTCATCCTTCAATAACTTTGAGCACTGTTGGGTATGGGGTAAATCTAAATAACATTAATAAAGAAATAGAAACTTTACCATGAGAAGCTTCATTTGACAAGAATTGTACTGTCAATTTCTGTAATGTATCTTGTGTTCAGCAGGTATGAATGTATGAAAAATTGTCTGTTGCCTGGTAGTGGTATCCATTTTGTCACATCGGAAGGTGTGTGGTTATGAAAAGAAGCGCGGAAATGTTGGATCTGACAAATTTTGATAGTTGGCTTTTTGTCAACAAAGTAGGAACCTTCATCTTCTATCATCAAGTGGTTGGAATTAAGCTGACAATTAAACGCCGTAAAATACTGCAACCAGAAAAGTGTTACGGTATCTTACGGCGTTGCAAAGTAGGAACCGTCAACATGTTCTTCTGCACCCTTTGGTGAAAAATGGAAAAATGTCAATTTGGATGTCAATGTCAAATTGGCAGTGTGAAATGACACATCTGTTCGTTGCGTATTATTCTGCTGACGATTAATATACATCTGTTTTGCTCGCAGGTGGTGGAGTTAATCAACCAGGCCTTACTCTTATCCTCGATTCCACACAAAGTTGCCAACCTGAGACAGGTAAATAAAAGTTGACAATTGTATGTTGAAACAGTTGTATAGCTCTAACTAAACTTAGAAATATTACGATTACATTCAGGTGCAAGAGCTGATCATTCACAGGGAGCCAACTCTTCTGGACAATTTCCTCGACGTTAGTAAATGTGATACTTATTTCCTCACTTGTCTCGTGACCAACAAGTTTTTTGTTAACGTTTCTTTGCACCATTCTAGGAAATGCTGGCGTTTCAACAAGACAAATCTATTGACGTCCGTAAGTTCGTGGTCGGATTCATCGAAGAAGCATGGTGCGTCTTGCGTTGCAGCAAATAATCAAGTACACAAAAGTGAAAGGAAAAGTCGATTTTATGTGAGATTTTTCTTCATTTTCAGTAAAACGGATCCTGAGATTTTTCCCCAAGTCATTGCCAATCTACTGATGATGATGATCGACGGTGCTGTGGCCGTGGTCAAGCGGGTGATCCAGAGCGCCACACAACTTTACAAAGTAGCATTTGCGGTGAGTCAAATTACCTTGGGTTGAAATACGAAAAAATTAGCATCGAACGTTGGATTCGACGAAGCAATTTTTTTCTATTTTTCAGTGGCTCTGCCGTGCCAATACCATAACAGATCTGATGGAATCAAGCTGGGCTTACATTACCGACATCAAAAACAGAATTTTGGCCATGATCGATTCTGACAATGATGGGTAAGCCGTTAAATATCACGCTAAATATGGTTCATAAGTATTACCGAATTCTAATGCCACTCGGACCATGTAGTCTCATACAAGAATTTTAGGAAACTATGAAACGCAATTTTGAGGGTCCCAAAGATTGTTTAGTAAATCATCTAGGCGACAATCATTGAATCTCATTGAATCTTTTGGAAATTCAACCTCGTAATTTGTTAAAGATTGCAAATCATCGAATTCAAGCAATCGGAAAAATATTCGCACGTGTTCCAAGTCCAAATAACACATTAAAAAATGTGTTTACATGAAATTCCAGTGATTTTTGAATAATCGAAATCTGCTATGGTTTAATGGTAGAATGTTTTGTGTATTACCTTAGTTGTTGTGATTTTAACATGGCTTATAATTGTTAAAAGAATACATCCTTATGAACAGATCTCAAGTGTCTTCTTTTATTCATTTAGATTTATATTTTCAGAGTGAGGACTCATGCAATAAAATTTATGGAATCTTTGGTCATCATACAGACATATCCGGTAAGTAGCATGCATCCGGTCACTATCTTGTGCTAAAACTCATTGCTAATTCATAACATGCCATTTATCTTGGGGATAAAACAGGAACCGGATACGCCGAAGAAGAACCCAAATGATATAACACTCGAGGACGTGCCCCTTGGCCTTAAGTTCCTGAAACCAAGCAAGCTGGAGGAGGAAGCTCGCAAAATATTTGACGCTTTAGTAACCTACCATGGCTCACCCCACATTTCCAGGTCAGCAAAACTACCCTTTTAGATCATCCGCTCATGATCTTGTTGGTTCTAATTGTGGTTGTCTTTCATCCTTAGCGTGAATCTCATGACCTGCATGGGGGCGCTGACGACGATTGCCAAAATTCGACCCGAATTTATCGTGAAGACAGTTCAGGCTTTTGAAGCTCTGCAAGGTTGGTTTGTGTGATGTTTCTTTAGGAACTAATAACGTTTTGTGTCTCCTTTTTCTCTAAGACGTGGCAAAATGTTGGCGCAATCAGTGTTTATCATTTAAGCGGCTTAGTCGTTTAACAAAATTTGCCATCATAGCAAGCATATTTGAAAACTTCCGTAATGTTTAGATTTTGATTTTCCTCGGGCTTTTTAAGTTGCTTCAGAAACTGTGCTCGTTTGGATTGAGCGTCAATTTTAAAATGGTGAAACCTGGTTGATTTCTTATTGTCCCAAAACCCCGTATATTTTCAAGGCATTGTTATTGGTGGCAGGGACATCCTCTCTTCGTTAGTTCGGAAACGTTTTTCTTACTTGGTGTTCATTTTCAGTGAATCTCCCGCCGACGCTGGCTCGGTCCCAGGTGAGCAGTGTACGGAAGCAGCTCAAGCTCCAGCTGCTCAACTTGCTCAAGCTGCCAACCGCAGTGCAGTGCCACACCCAGATCACTACACTGCTCACTGACCTGGGGGCGACTGACCAGGAGGTGTCACGTTGCTTGCCCAAGCCTGAAGAGCTGAAGAAGCGGGCCCGCATGGCTGAGGAATCTAGCCAGCAAGCGAAAAGGGTGAAGTTGGAGGTGAGAAAACTGCAGGTCTCCGGAATCCGTTTTAGTGGTTTTTTTTCCGCAGAATTGTGAAAATGGGTCGATTTCAGGTACACGAGGCCGTGGAAGAGGTGAAACCAGAGAAGGCGAAGCCGTCGAAGATCTCCAAGATTGCAACTGATACCGCCATCGACATCACCGCCAAATTTCTCGCCCCAAAACTCTGCGCAGAAAACGTGGTGGACATCGTTCTATTAAGCATGGTAATGAGCTGTTTTGTTTTTTTCACAACTCTACTTAATCAAGGATTTGTCTCCCCTGCTGTTGGTAAATTGCACTAATTCCAATAAATATACTGAAGTAAGGAGCTGTTCATGTCACTTAAAACAGAGTATCTACAAAATAGTCTTGATTTGGAAAAGTCCAGGAGTGTCAGTGCCTCTTGTTAGCTTCGTATTTTTCCCCAATTTGAGGAGATTTAGCATTTCTCAGTAACCTGAAATTAGAATGGTCAGAATATCGAAGCTAAAAATTTCCATCCTCACGACAGGTTTCGCTGCCTGAAGTCTTGCCAGTGCAATTCCAGTCCAACTACACTCCCATCGCAGCAGCGGGAACCGAAGCACAGATCGAGCACTTGGCACGTTTGTTGGCGACCCAGCTGACTGCTGCTGGCATTGGACCAGGGATCGAAGAGGTCAGCAAGATGGCCAAGGTAAGATTGCAGTGGCTCCTGTTCCAAAATGTCCTTTTTAATTGTGGCCTGACAATGAATTTTCTATGCCTTAGAATGCCGAAGAGGGTGATGACGAGGAGATGGGCGAGGCCATCAAGTCCATCGGAACCGTCGTAGGTAAGTAGAAAACATTGCGCTTTAACTTACAGTAGGTTAGGGAATCTTGCCCGTTTCGAACATGACATTCTCTGGATTTCGCAGGCGGGGTCTCGAACCAGGAGAAACCGTCGCAGCAGCAAGAAGCAAAACCATTGGTTACATTACCTACTGTCACCCAGGTAAGCTCAAATTCCAATTTAAACTGCATGTATGTCCAAATGTGCCGCCTTTTGATGCTATTCAAAATTGAGTCGACTCAATTCCAACTTTACAATAGTTCTTCAACTGGCAATGTGTTTAAGGAAACTGATTTTGTTAAAGGAAATAAGAAGAAATTTTCTAATAATGACATTTCTAATGCAGGGAAAGATGGCAAAACGACCTGCCGGCGTACGCCAGCTCAAGCTGTCCGAAGTCACAAAGCCTCTTCCGGCAGCGCAAATGAAGGCTCTTGCATCAAGCACACTGCTTAGGATTTTGGCTTCTGAGCGTAAGTCATGGGCCTTTTCCTCCAAAGAACGTCTTTTAAGTCTTGCCTTATTCTGGAGGTTGTTTTAATTTTAGGAGCTGCAAATGTGGGTGGTGCCACGCAGGTCAGGACAAAGATTATTTCCTGGCTGGTCACTTACTTCAACCACGAGTCCATGAACGGTACGTCCGACTATGAAACCTTGGGATTTGTTGCCAACGGCCTAGCACTCTTTAACCCGATTGCTTGACAATTGTTCTAGCGGTCAAAGATTTCATCTTCGAAGACATCCGTGGTCGTGCTGACCTCCTTTTCCACTGGCTATACGAAGAGTATGCAAACTATCAGGGCTTCAGCCAGATGTCCGACACGCTGCAGAAAGTAGGCACTGATCAGTACGACAAAGTCCTCTGCTGCATCCTCAAAGGCCTACTGGAACGGTCGGAGCAGAAAGATCGAGAAGTGTAAGTCATCGCAATTCCAGATGTATTGTCAGCATCCTTATTTTTGAATTTCATCATGACGCTGTTGTCTTTCACTCCTCCAGACTTTTCGTCCGCGTCTTCTTGGAGGTTCCCTTCGTGACCGAGAACGCCATCGAGATTCTGAAAACCTTCTGCCAGGATGAGGTGAGTTGATCAGCTATCTAAAACAAGGTAGCGGCGTGGAACTGTTCTAATTTTCATCTTTTTCAGACTCGCATTACTGTAGGAATCAACATCCTGAAGGACCTGGTGACCAAGCGACCTATCAAGCAGCTGGATTTCCTCAGCGTCATCCTTGAACTGACTGGTCACGACAAAAGCGAGATTCGCAACCAGGCCATTAAAGTGACCAAGACTCTACATGAGAGAGGGGAGCTGAAGACATCAATAGAGGTCAGCCTTTAAAGGAGCTTTTTTAAGTTAACAAATTTTTTCCGCTTCAGAGCGGATTTTTTTCTATACTGCGCTATGTTAAAAAGCCGCTTAATTGGATCATCACATCGCTTAATTTGATCAAATTGCCACATGTCTACATAACGCAAACACGCAAAACAATTTTAGGCAGCTTTCATACAAGCACGGCCATGTTTGGGCAACGTACAAGCGTCCATCAAAGCATCTAATGCATCAGCGGCTGTACTCAGATGGATTTTCTGCGCTATTTAGAAATTATGCGTAATGTCCCAAAATGCTTTTCCCCCAGAACTTTGCAAGATTAATATTTCAACAAAATTCTCAACCAAATTTTTATTTTCCAGCTTTCTCCATGATTATGTCATGGTTATTTATAATATTCCAAACATTTCTTTAAATCCATTTTTTCCCATTATTTGACATTTTCTCTCTCGAATGCACTCAATTCTTGATTTTTGTCCAAATTCTACCAGAATATATGATACAGATTAGGGCATTTCCACCGGCGGGTTAATCCACCCTTGAAATTTTGAACAGCCTCCCCCAGAATGTCATTTAAAATAGCTTTTAACATTCGTTTCGTCAAATCCCTTCTTAGACGCTCCAGACTTAGCGGCACACTCTCTGAGATTCAAAATGTTTCGCCCGATTTTGTACATGTTTCCCAAAACAATTCACAAGTATCTCAGCTATGCCACATTCATGTTGGTGCATAACCTTTGCCACCAGTTTTCAATGCTCGTAGCAAACTGTGACGTCCCCCGCAAACTTTCTTACAATTATTTTTTTCTTGCCGATAGGAACATGCACTGATGAACTTGAAGTTTTTGCTGTTGTCAGAGCCTCCTTCTCTTCTTTTTGGGGAAAATCTCGGACGTCCAAGTGAGTCTTCCAACTGAGTTTTGTTCATTTTGGCAGCATCCACCCCCACTTATTTTCATTCATTAATTTTTTTTCCTCTTCAAGCTGCCGTGGAGAGTTGGACGGAGGAAATCACGCGAGTCTGCCTCCATTTGTATCTAGTATTATTACCGGTGAACCACAAGCTTATACACGAGTAAGGAACTTTTGATGTCCCCCCCCCTCGGTGTTTTGCTGAAATTGAGTGAACTGTGGATGTAGTCCACATGTTGGTACTAATTTTGGAATTTGTTTCTTTTGAATTTCAGCCTGGCGCAAGTTTATGTTGCCACGAGTGCCGACATCAAGCGCATGATCCTCAGGGTGCTTGAGAATCCAGTCAAGGGGATGGGTATGGATTCACCAGAGCTGCTTACCCTAGTGGAGAGCTGCCCGAAGGGTGCTGAGACACTGGTCACTCGCATCATTCACATTCTCACCGACAAAGGTAGGGGGTGGCTTTTAGTTGATATTCGTAACTAGTTTTAAGTTCCAAAAAGCACATCGGTTCATGTTGTTTTTCCTGTTGACAGCTCCACCATCAGCTGAGCTCGTAGCCCGGGTTCGGGACCTTTACCACAAGCGGGTTCCAGACGTGCGGTTCCTCATACCAGTTCTTAATGGATTGGCAAAGGTAGGTTGTCAGTTTATTACCGTAGCAACTACTGGTACGAGACAGTGATGATTTCCTCAGTCTTATTAATTGTGGCTCTCATTGCAGAAAGAAGTGGTGGCTGCACTGCCAAAATTAATCAAATTGAATCCTGTCGTTGTCAAAGAGGTCTTCAATCGGCTGCTGGGTGGACACGGTAAGTTTTCTTGCTTCAGTTTGAAAGCATGATCCAAAAAAAACCAAAACCCGATCCAAACGTGATGTTTCGTTTCAGGTGAATCTGGTGCAAGCTACACCAGTCCGCTGACCCCAGCAGAGTTGCTCATCTCCCTCCACAACATTGATTCCACCAAATGTGACATGAAAACCATTATCAAAGGTAACTTCAAGTTTCATGCATGCAACTAGTTCTGGAATTTGGTCAGAGGACAGAAATTATAAGAAATTGGAATAAAAGTCATTCCAACATTCATTTATTTGGTATCATAATGACTGATTCGGAATTTTTAGAAGTCTTCGATGTCATTTAATCCTAAAGTAGGGTAAAAAAAAACAACCTATACATATCATGTTAAAATTTGTACACCTATCTTGTGTTTGCAAGTGCACACAAGAGGGGTGTTCATTAAGTTTCACGTAATCACGTGCTTAAACATTCAAAAGCAAAAATGGACTATGAGGAGATAGTGACTCAGCAGCAGTCTGTTGTTGGTTTTTTTTTTTTAACTTTTGAAGACATTGAAGTGCTATCCTCGAGTTTTCTTATGACTCACTCGTAACAAAAAATGTAGCGAATAATGAAACGGCAAATTTATGTTGATCTCACCTTTTTTCTCTCGATTTTTTTGTTGCAGCCACATCATTATGTTTTGGTGAAAAACATATCTACACCCAGGAGGTGCTGGCGGTGGTTATGAAACAGCTAATGGAACAGAACCCCCTTCCCACCCTATTTATGCGGACTGTTCTGCAGTCCCTCTCCCTCTACCCCAGGCTCATTGGCTTTGTGATGAATATCCTACAGCGCCTGATTCTCAAGCAGGTTTGTCACGGTTTAGCATTCTTACAAATCTGTGTTGGACTAGCCAGTACTTAGTCATCGTTTATCTGCTTTTCATTTTAGGTTTGGAAGCAGAAGAAGGTATGGGAGGGCTTCATCAAATGTTGCCAGCGAACCAAGCCACAGTCGTTTCAAGTGCTGCTACAGTTGCCAGCACCGCAGTTGCAAAATGTATTCGAAGCTAGTCCCGACCTAAGAGAACCCTTACTGAATCACGTAAATTCGTTCACGTCAAACCAGGTAAGAAAAATTCATTGTACAGTATAAGGAGCTATCACGAATGACATCACTTGACCAGGGTTTGATATGTGGAATACTTAGAGCGTTTAAACTACAGGGTTAGCACAAAAGAATCATCGGGTTGTAAAAAGAAAAATTTTGGAACGTGTTACAGATACATGAGTATACGAGACATGAAGAGAAAGTGAAAATGTCCAAGTTTTTAATCATACCATCACAAATGTTCACTTGTGAGATCCTTGCATTCGGGCCATACATGCTAAAGCGTGTCCCTATCAATGCTATTCGAGCACGCCAGCACATAAAATGCTTTCTGCTGCATTTGCATATATAAATTAGTTATTTAATTGTTCTGCGTATCTCTCACATGATACATGCTCATACGCAACTCTGCACAAGGACCATTGTCAATTTAATGTTGTTTTTTGGTGGCATGATGTAATATTTTAGTTCAGGCTTTAAAGGATTGAATTTTCAAGTATTTTTGGCCTGAATATTTTATACCGTTGCGGTAGTTTAGATTTTTAATGTTAGGTAACGATATTTTGGTACACCACCAGGTATGCAACTATCACATTGCACCACCGCTTCAGAAGTGACAAAATATCAATGTTCGTGATGGTAATAGATGCGGTGGACAAACTCTGCAGCCGTAATACGTGTACAGCGTATTGCAGCCCCACTTCAGAAGTGATAGAACTCAAAACAGGTTTATGACAGTGTTACGTCAAGCAAAATGAACTCTTTATTCACAAAATATGACATATCTAAAGATAAGATAGTTCTGGCTAAATGACAGCATTGTCACTTAAGCATGAAAACTTTTCAGTTGTCATCTTACGCCACTTACGAAGCGGGGGTGCGAAACCATAATTTCACCTAAACAAGTTTTTCACGATACACCATCGTAGCAATACTTTGACCCAACCCTTACGCTTAAGTTCACCAATACCTGTTACTAAATCTGCCAACTTAATATTTCACAGAGGGCTCACATCAACCAGAGTATAATCGACGTGCTGACCGGATTCGACAGAGATAAGGTGGTGGTAAAGATCGAACCGGTAGGTCGCAGGCGCTGGCTTCACGGAATCTTTTTAGTAAAAAGTGACAAGTGCTCAGACTTACCTGTTAACTTGCAGGGCATCCACATCAAGGAGGAACCAATGGATCTACCGAGCGGGGAACCCGATACTCCCGTCGAAGTAGAAAACATCACAGACATCGAAACCATCAAGGAATGAGCTGGATGGACTAGTTCTTTGCACCTTTTCTGTCTTTACACTTATGTTTCAAGCACAGCGAGCTTTTTTCAAGACTGTTAAAATGCAAAGATTAAAAAAACACCAATTAAGCAGGGTGCCTACAAAGTTTATCCAGTTCTGATGGAGCAGAACGTGCGTGTGCTTAAAGGGAATCTTGCCATTGGTCAGAAGCAGGTGTTGTTTGTGCTGCCCAATGGGAATTTGTCGGCTTCCCAAAATAGCTGGGAACAAGTGTAATGAGAATCTATTTCAAGAAGATACCCGCCCTCATTTTTCATGACTGATTGTCACAATAAATGTTATTTTTTCCTCTCACAAAAGCCAGTCCAATTCACTTTCACTTTACTGTCTTGCTAGCTAATCCTAAATTAGCTCTTTTAAATAATGAAATTGCAATGGTAATATATCAAGGTTCCCCCAGAACTTTCATACTGAACTTCCTTGACTTTACCAGGTTTTTAAATAAATTACCCTGACCAATGACAATATCAAAATTGAAACATGCCAATGTTATCCATGATTTTGAAAAAAATCGACAAAGTACAATATTCATTATTTTTAAAAAATTTTAACATTAACATAAATTTAAAAGAAAACGTTGAAAATCTTGTAAATTTGTACTGGGAAAAATTTTAAAAAGTTTGCAAATGGACCCTGAGCTAACCACGTCGAAGCATTAATTTTCGATTGCGACAACGTCGAATTTCCTTGACTTTTCCAGGTCTGGGGGAATTTTGAGGAATTTTGAGGGAATTTGGGAATTTGACCAAAACTAGCCAACTGAATGCACAAGTTTTTATTTTCATGATAACCGCTGTACAAAAACAAACCACTTTCCCATTAGTTTGACTGCTAATTTATGCATCGTTTGATCTGGGAGGCACTTTCTTTCCAGGAGGGGGATGGGGGGAATAGACTTGTTACGCTCAAAGGGGGATGCATAGCGCTAAGGCAATATATATCTGAATTTTACAAACCCATTATTTAAATAAAAAAAAACGAAAGACATCTGGAAACAAGCCCCGCACCTTCGCGCGCAAGGTAGCAAATAAAAACAAGCATTCTGCTAAAATGGCAACCGGGTTTTGGACGCCCTATGAATAAAACCTATAGTAAAAACCAACTTCTCGGAAAACTTCCGTTAAAAATATCAACAAGTAAGCGCGCGCAGCAGCCTCCATTTCCTGACAGTCAATCATCTAAAACATGATAACAGCTGCTTAGTAAACGAGTCATTTCCGGGTTGAGTTTCCAATAGTGTGCCATTTGGCTCGCTGAA
Organism: Ommatoiulus sabulosus; assembly: GCA_034697705.1. Classification (NCBI taxonomy): domain Eukaryota; kingdom Metazoa; phylum Arthropoda; class Diplopoda; order Julida; family Julidae; genus Ommatoiulus; species Ommatoiulus sabulosus. The sequence goes on from JAQGAO010004404.1 coordinate 12,127, forward strand.
CCAAATGCTCAAAATTTGATCAAATTTGGGGTGCGAGAGTAAAGTTGGGTCACCGGTAGGTTAGAGAAATTGCAGAAATTTCGTCCAGCATGTGTGAAAGTACGCAGCAGTTCACAGCCATATGCATTTCATTACATTGACTAAAACAGTTTGATGACGTCTACGGAACTAGGAAGATTTGAGGACGGTCCCGAATCAAGCATTTTCTTCTCAAAATACTTTTTTTTTCGAAAATCGAACACGATACAAACGTTGCACAAAATGCTTGCGACGTCAACATCTAGAAAAAGTACTGAAACAAATTCTTAACCCAGGCCCAAAATGCGAGATTTCCTAAATTCATCCGCAAAGAGGTAGTGCTACAGTAAGTACATGGTCTTATCCACAACTGCAGCGGAGCCTGCTGCAGTTGACGTAATTGCTCATGCTGCGAGCAAAAATAAAAAATTCTGAAAATCTACCTGAACGACCATTTAAAATGTAATGGTGCGTTGGCAGTTTTGCGCTCGATACCCGTAATGGTAAAAAGCTTCGAGATTTAAGTTTCCGATGCATTTTGCTAGCGGCGGGTGGCCGACGTACGTTGCCGACAGTTTCCGCGCACTTCCCTGCTTTCTGGACGAAATTTCTGCAGCTGCGGATTTGGGGGGATCAAAGTTCATAGCTCAGATCAAACCAATTTTTTCGCGAACGCGGGGTCGTGTCGGGCACTCCTAGACGGGCGGCGGGCCGAACCTGTACTGCAGCATTGGGTCAAGTGAGCGGGCAAAGTTGTTGCTTAGGGCGCACTGGTAATCCTCCTCGTAGACGGGGACCAGGCTAGCGATGCCGAGGAGCAACAGCATAAGTGCCTGGATGGGCAGCGAGGCCCTCATCACTCGACCCAAAAAGCGTCCGCAGCGGTTTAGCGTGGATGGCGAAGCCTCGCTCGAACCATCAGGTACCTCATCGGGACTGGAAAAGTGAACAAAGTCAAGAGGTCATCACTCGGCACAGTGGACTGCTTTGAGAATGCCATGCAATGACAGGAGGGTGCTGGCAAGCCGTGTGACAAAAGCAAGGCCATGGTACAGCGTTTGCAATGCAAAGGAATATGGTCAGAGCCAATTTAATACTTGATCTATCCCAGCATTTTGCTTTGTAGGGATTGGGAGAGACCATGAAACACCACAATCAGGCCGGATGGCCAACCTGGCAATTAAACCCGTGTCCACCATCCAGCCATATCTTGCTCGGTGTCTCATCAAGCGTTGGTTACGGGGAAATTTAAACTTTCAGGTACATGCATGTAATCGTGTTACTTAAAATGGGGGTTAATTTTTTAAAAGTTAAACTATTTAAGGCAAAAGAATGACCTTAAAGGTTACGTGAAACTGACTAAGATCTGTGACCTAGGACTCGGGAGTCCAGGGGATCGGTCACCGGTGGTCATGCGCAAGCGTGTCTGGGAGCTACTTCTCTACTCATGGCAGCTGCAAAGCGAGGAAGGTAAGTGGTCGTGCAGAAAAGCAGAACAAAATATGAAATGAAAACAAAATGTGAGAAAAATATTTACATTTCTGGGGACATGGGAGGAGGACTATCTCCATTCTGGGAATCGTCATTCTCCAAAAACTAGAGAAAGCACATACAAAAATAATAATCAACAACAAGAGCGGTGTTGAGAGAGAAAGATAAAACAAAAACTATAAAGTTCGATTCATAAATAAATTGTGTGTAGAAATTCTTAACATAGCAGTGTGTGATGGGGAAAAAAAGTGCCATAATCGACTCACCAATTAAGTGACTGAAGTATTTTCAAACCATTTTAAATTGGGTCGAAATTTCTAAATTTAACATGCATTTCGTGCAAGCTAGCTCTCTGTTCCGAGCTCCAACACCGCTAACTACATAATCTTATCAATCGTATGATAAAAACTAAATTAGCCGCATAATTTGACATAAAATTAGCGAGAAAATTTGCCTTGGCGTACGTGACATGTAGATGTATGGTTGCCAATATGCCAGAAATGTTTAAGGCGGAAAAACACAGGAGACAAGAATTTAATGCGAAATAAAAGGCATGTCCGAAAAAGTTAAAAGCAAATTTCTCAGCTTTGCGAAATATGGACCTTAAACTTTGAAATCATTCATCGAGGTATTCGGATAGAAGCTTTTAGAATCATTCTAAAAGACCAAAGATGCCAAAAAGAATGCCTTAAAAATAGGTTTAAAACCCAATAATAACCTTCGGCGAATTTTTTAAACCAATTAGTGGGTCGATGTTGCAAAGCTTCTATCTGTGTACCCCTAATAAAAATTCAGACATGTAATCGAATAATTTTCCACTTCTTGTGTTTATTTTGAATCGTAGAATTTTTGAAATTTGAAAGTGATTTATCGGACACCACATCTGGCGTTTTGGAAAAATCAAAAACAAGTATTTTGAGAATACATGAAAATAGAAAATAGTTTCACTTCATTTGTAATATTCAAATACGAGGGGTGTTCATTTAGTTTCTGCAATCATTTTTTTTTTTAAAACGGCCCTATGGATTTCGATGAAATTTGTTGGAAAAATTCTTCCATCATTCCTGGACATATTTCAACAGATTTGTTTCAAAAATTGCACGTGCTTAATATTCGAAAGCAAAGATGGACTCCGAGGAGATAGTGGTTCCAGCAGCAGCGGTCTGTTGCTCATTTTTAAAATTTCGAGAACATTTCAAAAGCAGAAATGTGTGAAATCTCCCAAAATGGATTTTTTTTTTAATAATAGATGCCGTTTATAAGTATTCAGGGTTCCCCCAGAAATTTCAATTTCAACTTCCCTGACTTTTCCAGGTTTAAAAAAAATTCCCTGACCTATGACAACGTGAAAAATTGACATATTTTCCAAAATTGACACTAGAAAATATTTTTTTTAAATTCACTAACGACAATTTCAAAAATTAACATAGAATTTTTTTTAAAAATTAAAAAAAAATTGCATGAAAATTTTTTAAGGGAGAATTTTGAAAATTTCTACACGGAAAACGTCGATAATTTTGCTAATTTGTACTCGGAAAAAGTGGAAAATTTTGCTAATTTGTACTCTGAATACGTGGGAAATTTTGCAAA
>JAQGAO010004405.1:0-15224 GCA_034697705.1 Ommatoiulus sabulosus
CGCAAATGTTTCCGAGACTTGTTTCAACAATTGATTGCACGAAACATATCTCGGAAACTTTTTTGTTGCGAAACAGTTCTGGTGTGTACTAGGCATAAGTAACATGTACAATATACTGTAAATCAAAGGGCGTTATAATAATCACGTACCAGGATCTCTTTCGAGATTTTAAGAAAAGATGAACTTACAGATATAATCAAGATGTACAGTATTGCAAGTATACCGTGCATGTATCGGTCCCAAATTCGTCAAAGAATTATGAACGTTTTTAATTAATGATTTAATAATAAACATTTTCTGACAACGTAAGAATGATGTCAGTTATAAACTAACAATCATTAAACACCAGGTGTAGATGTCATGATTATCCTGGGATAATTTATTTTAGCTCTGCTGTACAACATGCACAATATAAACTGTTCACTGCAAGAGAAAAACCTGTATCCTTCGTTGGTTTAAAGTTCCGCTCAGACAAGCGCAACTGCATTCCAAAGCGCGTTTTTCAATAGCCTTTGATGTATCAATAAAATAATTAATTGGCAGTGCACTGAGAAAAAGGACAACATTGTATCGATATATTTGATTAGGGAATGGATGAAGTTTCCTTTTCGAGGCTCAGGGGTTGAATTGATCGTGGGGGTTCCGAAGAGAACGGCGAACAGGTCATTCTCGGACGCCTTATTTCATTCCGGTCTGGACAAATCGTGTTTTGGGGAGAATGAGATAAGTGTCGCCATAACCTGGGCACGCACAATTTTCGATATCAGACTTAGCAGCACATAGAGCTCGAGTATTTCCTCGGTGAAAAACTGGCTCCCTGTATTTCATGTCGTGCCTGGTTGTGCAATCGGACGCGAACATAGGTGGAGTCTCTCCCAGATGACAGAGAAGATTGTGTTTACAAATGAGACTGCATGGGGCGAACCCCATGATATATCCCCAAAAAGGGTACTTGTCTTTCAATCAAACTACATATGTTAAATACCCATACCTCTATACCGTGCACTCGATTCTGACCACCTGGCTCCAGCAGAGTACAGAACACTAGACCTTACAGGCGTATAAAGCGTCCATTAAGGATGAACCGTCTCCCATTGCGTGGAGAAGGGCGTTGGTAATATGCATACATTAAAAAAATAATAATAACAACAATGAGAACAATCTTGCAATCTGAAAATCTGGATGAAATACATAAAGTCATACGTTTTAATTATTTTATGCAACGGCTGATACGCATGAAGGATACTGATTCCAGAGTCAAAAATCAGTTTTTAGTATGCAGGTATACTTATGCATCTTGTCTGATCTGTCTGCATCAGATGGGATGACAGGACGTGGCTTAATTTACAACAGCAATGGGATTTTAACGACACCTATACATGTATGCCCCGCTCAAACCCCATTCACTTTTATCTATACAGTATGCAAGTACATGTATGCGTTTTGATCTTTTAGCCATATTTTGTGTCCGGAAAGTAGATTTCAAAAGAGAAACTTTGGCATGCACGATGCATGCATGGACAATTTTGAAATTGTATTTTACAATTATTAATAAACAATTGTCCAGCGTTGTCTCAGGATATAAATAGTTCATCTATATCATTTCGAAAATATCTATACTATTTTTACCTCGTACTTGCATATAATTTTTAAGGCATATTCTATTGCATCAGAAAATTGCTATGAATGACTTTTCTTTAACCAGTGAATACATGAACATTGTACCTCACGCAACATAAAGTGATTTGTTGCGTTAATATCCGAATTGAAATATTCCTGCGGTGTAAAACCTTCGTGGATTATAGCGAGGATACGCCCCACACTACAGGAGGCAAACCATCGAAACTGATTGAAAATATATACCCACACTATACAAAAACAACAATGATTAACTTTTAGCTGTGTTTGTAAAGAGCAAAGGGTCTGCCTTCTCTCCAGTTTCTACAAGGTTTATAGCAGTTGTTGAGGGTACGTGCGTGTACCGTATAGCAAACGAAACGATTTGCGTGATAGCATATTCCTACCTGTTGAGCATCAAACGTGGCACTATAGCAGTCAGCAGCACTACAAGAATATTCATGTAAAGCAGGAACCATGCTAATCACGTTGTTCTACTTTCTTAAATTGAACCCCAGGCTAATTAGTACTGGCTAGTTTTTACGACGCTGAAATGATGTCAACTTATTATTTGAAAGCTTATTTTAAATTACTTTTAGGAAGAACTTTATACCAACGCTTGAGCCCGGTAATTTCTTTTTAATTATTTTAACTCGTAAATAAATTCTTTAGAAAAAAAGGAATATACAGTACGTTCTCACTGCCAGCAGTGGCAATGTCTGAAATGACAACTTTGACCAATTAAGTAAATATGTACCGCAAATATGTAATGCAAATCTATTTAACATTTATTGCCCACTAAACAATCTATTTCTAAACGTTTTTAATTTTTAACCCTATTCCTGAAAGTGATTGTTTTAAGTTAAGATACTGATGATTTTATGATGTTTTCATTTGCTGTATAGCCAAGGTCTATGCATGGTCTACGAAGTTATATGCATAATGATTTGAAAGTTTTCGCGCATTAGTTCGAAAAAGTTGTATAATTTATAGCATGGAAGGTAATGCTGTTCTTCACTTTATGATTCAATTGCAGGAAATTTCATAAATTATGCACATGCTCAACTGTCTATCATCAATGGGTGAAATGGTCTAGTTTCGTTTCAACTGTAATTGATATATAGGAGGCATGTTAATCCTACCTACAGGCTATGGCATGAGAATCGCCCATTTACACTTACGAACAAGAGGTAAAGTCACGAAAGAACTGCACAATTTAATCCCTTGTTTAAGAGTAGATGGGCTTTTATGGCAGTTTTCACCACTTATAAATAACAATGGGTTCCTGGAAGGTTTTCCCTATAGCAATGGAACATAAAGCCAGTAAACACGTAGTTTGTTCTAACGCTATTTCCTCAAATTGATGATTCAAGTGATAGTCCAAACCTCTTTAAAGCTTGTTTAGGCTATGCTTTAACGAAAAGCTGGAAATAAGGTAAGACCATCTTAGGTTTCGCATAAGTATGGCACTTCAGCTATTAAACACTTCCAACACAAACGTCATAAAAATCGTCCAAACGGGAGTAAATTTCCAAAAATTCTTATTAGCTTTTAGTGAATCTGTACACCCTTGTTGGCAGATTCACAAAATGCGAATGAGAAGAATTGGACTTCTGATGTATCCAAAGTTGTGTTGGTTATTTTTGTAGCTCATGGGCCACTGAGTATGAAAGGAAACAACAGTCAAAAGAGTATAATATTCACAGTTTGCTACATCCTCACACAAAGCACCAGCCTTAATTTTTCTTTGGCCAGTTTAGGCCCCCAGGTGGATAGTCTACTCTAGTGGATTGCTGGTACAGCCCTTGCGTGCAAGAAGCACACGGTTATAAAACGGCACACAGGGTATTGTAAGCCAACTGTTCCCTGCACTGGACGCACATTTTTTGTTTAGAAAACGGCGCTTTTGTCGGAATTATTCAGTCATCCCGAACAATAGGCGGTAATTTCAAACAAGGTGAGTAAAAGTTTCATGGTAGGCAGCAGTCGGCCTTTATCGTTTGAAATGGACAGCCGGAGGCAGTAGGACTCAAAAGTCACCGACCACTTGCCAAGCCGGTATTGAGTGCCTTAATGAGATATGATAAGGCTAAGTAAGCCATGAGTTTCTGCTGGGGATGCTCCTTGACCCCATGTTTGACCAGCAATTTTGATAAGAACCCAGAGAAAACAAGTTCATTTTTCTTTGAAATCTCCGAAACAGTTGCTGGGACATGTTTACCTGTTGCGCACGCAGTCTAATTACAGGTCATAAAAGGCAAATACGAGTCCGTTCTTTGCAACCGGCAATTCAAACCACCTCGAGTAACAATCGCACACAATCTTATATATATATATACAAGTACATGTACAGTGTATATGGCTGCTCACGTCGCAGTAGGCTAGAAGTTCGAAAATCGTTACATTTTTCTTATGCAACTGCAGCTGATATGAAAGTGGTAGATATCCCGTAACGAAATTTGTATACAGTGTACATGTACAGAATATTATACGAAGAAATTTTTGTTTGAATTTTCCTTAGAATGAAAACGCAAGATTTCGTGGGAAAAAAATCAATAACATGGTTATACATGTAAAAAAGAGTAAATGTACCTGATATGCATTACATGTAGATAGGCCTACTTTCAGAAAGGATTCGATAACTAATTTTACATTAAGTATTAAGCGTTTCTAAAACGTATTTCCTATATACGAATAACTCTTTCAGCGAATTTATTTGACGATATAATTTGATGTGGGACCATTTTATACCTTAAATATTACATAGAATATAAAAATAATCATAACGCTTTAATGCGATGTTACAGTTTAGAAAAGAGATACCAAAATGAAATTTTGATATTTGAAATACATTATTTCTTCATATGTATGGGTTGTATATGACTGAATGTGCCACAAAATACGGAATTAATTTAACCGGCAATTGGAGATAGTTGGAATAATATTTACAATAGTCGCCATTTTCTGCCTTAAATTTCATTAATAAAATGTAGTGTATCAAATTATCAATATCAACAGCACCCAAATCCACCTGAAGTTGATCAGGCGACGAAACATAAGCAATTACATGTTGTGATAATTATTTAAGTTATGTATTAAAATATTAGCAACAAAGTTGGAAGAATTATATCCCCCTTCAAGATACAAGATCTGTCGTAGATGTGACTGCATTTCTTAAACTATTGTATAAATTAACGTAACCCAACCCAAAAACAGGTTATATTAAACCTGAATTCCACTATTTTTCAATTTTTTTATATAAAAAAATGTCGGTTTTGCGATTTATTGTTATTATAAGGTATCCATACAATCTGTCGGTTTCTTCAACATTCTCAAAAGTATGCTTGGTAACCATTTTTATATTATCTCAGCCTAAATACTTCGGACATACTATAAAGAAAATTAGTGATTACCGATCACGTTCAAGTTTCACATAAATTTCGTACAGGAAATAAAAAATTTAAGAGCGCCTTGCACTTATGGCATTATACATGTATAAAAACGTATATGACTGAATCGGAATCGGTCATGGTATAAACCTCATCCCCTTTGAAATTTCATTTTAGGTTAAATAAATCCAAAAGTTTTTCACTACAAAGTATCAAACGATTGTTTAATAAAACTATAGATACATGCACGTATGTGTATAGTATATGTTCAACAATGGAAATTCAGAGAACTTTAACATTTTTCGATACTTGCTGAAAATGTTGAACGAGCTTTGCAGAAAAATCTAGATGTGAGTTTCATTATTACTCTGACGCCTTATAGCTTTGGACGGCGAACATTATATATACTGGTCAATCATTTAAGCGGAGAATAGTTGGTGTGAATGGCCTCAAAAAGGTGGCATTCATCATGGCAGTATTGGATCCAAGTAGGGGTTGACTGGGTTCAAGTCCCCCTTCTGGCAACATAAAGCATGTGTCCCATTTTTCATTGTTGGTTGTTCACGAATCCAGCAACACATTTGTGCTTTTAGCATTACAAATTCACTTGAAGGTATACTATTTAAAACAGCATGCTTTTAAGGAAGTAACCACTTAAGGTACATGTATTTTCATTTTGGTTACATTCTACAATCCTTGAAATATAAAACCATGCATGACAACATTATCCGAACCATACAAAGATGACCATTGCTAATTGATAGCGATATATCAAACGAATGTTCTTCCTATACGCGTTACATACCTTGTAAAACTGGTTCAAGATTTGTGATGAATTTAACGGATATAAAAAACGGATATTTAATGAATATAACGAATATGCTGATACTTATAAAAAGCATACGAAATACAAATACACGAATAATTGATCAACCACTGAATGTTTGACTAATGTCCTGTATACAGGTATGCAAACTCAATTTATAATTACACATATTGCGCACTGATGCAGTTCTGGAAAAAAAGTTGCAGAGGGAAAAGGCTCCTTCGACAACCCTCCCTCATATCAGTCTGATGTTTAAAATGTTCAAACTACTACGACCATGCAGAGCACCTTTCTTGCATAACTTTTAATGAATTTAGGAACGATTGTTATAATTCCAAAACAGCAAGATTCAATCTTGGGGCGGGTTTTACATAGCCGACATTTTTGCGTAACCTGAATACAACTATAGGTTACAGTTATTATAGGATCGTTATTTATGGATGGTCCAAAGGATGTTCAAATTTGTACTTACAGCCAACGTAGAGCGTTTCCTAGCAAAGGTCCTTGACAAACGAGGAGCAACAGGGCGGCAGTAATGCTCCAAGTTGTTAATAACGGTCCCAATGGCCGAGCCATTGTAAATTTCCAAGGTTGCACCCACCAAAAAAACCGCACTTGGCACAATCGAAGGTATACCGGTATATTGTAAACAAAATTGTAATTGCCTTTCTCAGCGGGAGAAATTAGGGGATATTTGGCCTCTTATTATTGCCCTTTCACCACACACTCAAATTGGACTTTCAAAGTCGGCAGCGGTAAATCGCGAAATGACCCCTCTCTGCCTGACGAGGGAATGGGGCAAAACTGGCCAAAAAACTTATTGCTGGCAGGCTGACAGCAACAATGAGTTCGTTATTCTGCACTTTAGGAGCAAATTCGATCGTTCGAAATTCGTGAACTTGCTCGTACACGTTTGTCGACAATTCGTATAGAAAGAATTAGACGAAAAACAGTTCAAACAGTGATGTCAAATGGCTCAGAATTGAACTAAACATTGCACTGGTTTTTTTGTTGTTTTCGAATAATAATAAAAATAAACTCAGGAAATCTCAACTTTGGGAAATCAACGCTCGTTCGCGAAATGTTGAAGCAATTATAACGAATGTCCAATGATAGCTGCGCAAATTTAAATGCACGAAGTTGCTGTTAGTTGAACACCTCCATGAAGTCAGTCCGCGAATGAAGTTTTTTCTTCTTCTACAAATGGCATTAAACGAACGCGATACAATTTTCACAGACCGAGATCTGCGAACACAAGGCGTGAGTGCGTCGAAGATCGGAAATCAGAAAATAGTTGTTGAAAGTTGCAAAAGTTGACAAACTTTGTTCATGTATACAGTGCTGCGCATGCAGTTGTGAGGATGAAACGCGCTCTCCAGAAGCTCACGCTGAATTCATCAGTTGGCAAATACTAAAACTGTCTTCAATCGTTCCGGACTTTCGTCGAAGTTTCCGCGGAACCTCCGGAAGTGTCGTCCGAGCGAAATCCCGCAGTCACGCGTTATTCCCGAACAAGGTTTTCCCGAAATTCCGCCTATCAGAAGCGCTGCTCCGTTCCGCGCACATGCTCAACGACCAAACATTTCGATCTGCGTTAGCAGCTAGCGTTTCCTCACGAAACGGAAGGGGGGGATCCCGATCCCCGAAACCGAGTTCGCGGCTTAATTCCGCGTGTCGCCAGCCAAACCAGAAATCAATTCTTCGCAGCTCGAAGGGGGGAGAGGGGTGGGGGTGGGGGAGGAGTCCCAACGAGAGCGTTCGCTGCCTAGGGCTCAAATGCCATTTGCTACTCGGAACGAGGCATCGTCGTGAATTTCGGGAAGAGTTAGCCAGAATCCACTTCCGCCAGGCGCACAAGCAGAGCTCCGGCTCTAAGCAAAGACTACGAAGAAGTGAAGGCGTGCTCGCTCGCCGAGGATAGAGCTATGGTCAAGGGACGGCGTCGCACCGAGAGCAACCAATCGCAGCCAGTGGCACTGAGTCACATTTTAGTGGGTGTAGGCCGTAGGGTAAGACACAGCTGGGCACGTGTATAGGGATGGAATATAATGTGCCGGTAAAGTGTTGGTAGGCGACACCCTTGTCCTCTAGAAACCGGCTGCCATAAACGTCGGTGGTCGTCGATGTCTTCGGCTCGTTTTTCCAACTTTTGGGGGCTATGTACCGTTATGTTAAGGGTTATAGGAAGTTTCGAGGAACCTCCACCCTCCCACCCCCGACCAGGTAACACGTTTTTGTCGCTCGCAATCAGCTCCTGGATGTAGGTGGCGCTGCTTGCCGTTCAAATCTCGCGCGCATCGCAGCTTCTGCTTTCTGGAAACTGGAAGCCGTTTTGCTTTTATCCAGTTCCAGCGCGCTGAAGTGCGGCCGGGTAACATCGGCGATCCACGGCGCTTGTGATTCAACCTCATTAAGACGAACTTGCTTAATACAAATTTCTGATACACTGTGACTGTAGTACGAACTAATTTTCAATCCCCGTCCAATATTTTCGAAGTAAGTCAAATTCGGATGATGCAAGTGTTCGTTTACGACGAACTAATTTTTCAGGTACCAAGTATTCACGCTATATATTTCGTTAAAACAATCCAAGACTTTTAAAGAAAATGCATGTCACGAAAAAAGCGATAAACAAACTCCGACAATGGATTATTTTAGGTATATTATAATCGTGTACTTCGAGAAATTGTGTAATAAAACGTAGTTCAAAGGTCTTTTTAATTTCTTTAATATTAGTTCATATATTGTTGAAATTTTTTTTAAACTTATGATAATTCGAATGAGTTAATGAGGCTCAACGTTTCGACCTTACGGTCTTCATCAGGAGCGTTCTGAATGGAAACATTATGTTCGTGGTAATTATTTATTAAAAAAATATATATATAAATCCTATAAATACATAAAATCACTTAAACCTACAGTATAAGAATGGAATTCTGAATACATAGAACTCCGAAAGAACAACACTATACATTTTAACAACCAGGCTGTAATACTGTTTGTTACAGGATTGACTGAGAAATGCGGGAGAATCGAAAGTTAATAATTAAAACAAAAGACATATACAGTTTAAACGAACAACTTTTGACATCCCTTCGAGTTCGTCTTAACGAAGTTGGACTGTAATCCAAGACCATCAGGTATCTTCAAATGACAAAACCATGAATTGTTTTCGTGTAAGTTTGCATTGATATATTTATAAAAAGTTTCCCAGCATTCGCTCGGCGAATTTTTTGGAAACTACGAAAACAACAATCAGGATAGAAATCTCGACCTTTCAGATGCGTATGCGGATATATAATGTTTTAAGAACAGTGCACCTAAAATCATTTTTTTTGAAAAAAGAAAAAGTTTGTATCATTTTCGAAAGTTTTAAAAAGGACATTTTTTCCACATATTGAACCATCCTTCGATGATTCGACCAGAATTAAAACTGAATCTTCAAGATTGGGATCGTTTCTAAAGTTGCTTGAGTTGCTTGAGTTGTTGAGGCATTTGTTGGGGTATTAGTCGCATAAGCTGGGGACGCATGGAGGTGACGCTGTTATAAGGGCGACACTTTCAAGTCCCCGTATATCCCACCATTATCATGACTGATGATGCCACTCATACTTGTGTGTGAATTAATTAGACAGATCTTCAATTGTTTAAATTTATAGGCATCTCAAAAATCGGCGCGCGTTTCTATTCCATGAACCTTCTTCCATTGCAAATTGGTACTGGTTAAGTTTCCTTTTAACATTTCTGTTATATTACAGATACTGCATGCACTTGGTTTAACTTCTAGTTCAAATTCCAGAGAACTGTATAGTTAAATTTCAATAAAATAAATTAATCCATCAATTCCAATTCTGTTTATAATCAATAAATCTGAAATTAAGTCTCTCCATCTTCAAGTGGTTGGTGTGAAGCATTTTTCTTAATCTTATTGATTAAGAAAATCGACAATTATTCCTACAATTATTGATCTATAAATAATCGTACAGTAGGCCTATATTCATTATACAGTAGTTTAATTGAAGACAATTAAGTGAAAATTGAATATGAATAATATTTGAGTAACTTTTACGTACAGTCATATACAATATAGATTCTAATCGGTCATTGCTCATCTTAAGTGTTAAATCGTCGTCCAGTCGAGTGACAATTTTGAACAGACATTACACCATGAAGTATAATGATGAAAATTAATGCATTGTACATTACATACATTACATGCATGAGTAAAACGCTTTGAAAAGTTGGAAATTTTTAAAACAAAAATGAATGTTCAAAGCATAGTCGTTAAGAAACCCATTAGCCTAGCTGTAAAAAATTTACAAATTAACTATATAACATATACAGTATACATTGTGTGATTTGGCCCTTTTTGACATACCGGTATACAGCAGCACGCATATATAATTAAAAGGCAATATATCATGGACCACATTGTTTTATCAAATTCGATGGAGACGTTAGACACACAAACTGTACGTATAGAATAATACAGGTATACAGTACTCTGTCTCAATGGCTGCACTTGACCCGGACATCAGCACAAAGACAGATCACGTCATTTTAGTGCGTTTCACAGTTTAATTGCACCCATATATCTCGGACGTTTTGGTCGATTATGATGAATATACTGTACTTGTAAAGGGATGTCCACAATCACAGTTTGGAACACTCGTGGCAATCCATGGATGGATTATGAATACCCCTAATCCCTAGCTTGCAGTGGGGAAATTTGGTCTGCTTGGCTGACTTTCAAGTGAATGTATGTGATGGTGATTGATGATCAATCGATTTACCAGTTTGTCTATCTATTGTTCTTTAATAGTATAGCAGTTTACTCGGGCTTGCTCAGATTTTTGGTATGCCTAATTCGCATGCGAGAACTTTTGGCAAGAGCTTGACCCTTATAGCCTACGAGTTTTGCGAAGGTACAGTATACATGCCATGTACATATCTTTTCAAGGCGATCTTAATCATGCATGGGAGAGTGCGTACCTAGGGTTGGGCAAACATGCTGCACTGCACAATCTGGGCCACGAACGGTTGCAGGTATAGTTACCCTCGATTTCGGGCCGTCTTTATACCTTTTAGCCATGTCATTTTTGGCCAGAATACACCCAACGACGCGTAGAATATGGATAGAATTAGGCCAAAACTTACTGCCTCATTTTTTTTTTAAAAGAATTGTCAATGTTGAATCACGAGTATAGTAAAACTATAAAGTGCAGATCTTTCTGAAAATCCTAAGCAACTATATATAGAATGATTGATAAACTCGACGCTTAGCAAAGCATACAGAAAATAACTTTGAAATTAGTTTACACGTGATGTTTCGGTTCAATTTTATTTGTGCGATGAAATAACTGTCTATATACAGTATGTATATTGCAATAGTGTAACACTTTACAGTCTCCTGTCCTGCAGCATACATTTCTTGCACACTATTCAACAAGATGACCTAAATAAAGATACAATCCTGTTCACCAATCCTCGAAAATAAATTGTCAACTGCATTCATCACGATGTCGATAGGCCATATTTAATGCCCGTACAAACCCACATCACCGATATATATATATATATACATACACGCGCAGAAGAACATGCATGCATGGATATTGTATTGAAAGACATGAATTTTCTTTATCAGCACCATAGCCTTGCTGAATTTTCCTTTGTTAGAAGCGCACGCCAAACGTATTTGCTATTTCTAGCAAAAAAGATCTCCCTTTTTTTGAAAAGTGACCGTAGGCAATAGTCTAGCACTCCTATTCATTTTCCATTTGAGTATAAATATCTCCATCATTGTTGATGACAGTTATTCATATAATAACGGGGCTCTTCATACGGGGAGCGTGCATGCGCTTTGTACACACGTGTCAACCAGGCCCCCTTTCAGCTACGTTCAGCCATTCATTGCGAGCTTTTGGAGTTTTTAGTGTAAAGCTGTGCACAATTCACAAGAAAACTACTGTACATGTATAAGTTCCGAACATTTGCGACGGATCAGGGTGGGAATGAAACGATGGAAATGGAACCTATTTGAAGATAGCTATTCTGCTTATTCAGTACAAGAAGTTCAATTGCAGCTGCATATCAGCATACAGAATCCCTTTTATGTGTCACTATGGAAGTTTTCGTGTCAATTATCTTGATTCTTGGATGTCACTGAATGTGACGTCACGCCATAGCGAGCACACAACGCCAAATTTTTCATTATTTGTGTGAAGAAAAGCCAATGAGGAGGGCATGGTAAACATTATATAATTGGCATGCTGAAAAATTGGATTGTACATGCATAATCTAGCTATAGTGTTGGGAAACAAAGTGTATAGGTGTGGCTCACATAATTAATTCGTTTAAAGTATGCGATTAATATCATTCTGAAGAGATTTCAGGCCGTTGGCTTCAAACCAAGACGGTGGTTCTCAAGTTCTCAACCGACATGTGTTATACTAATGGAACATTTTCGAAATCATGTTTTTGAAAACATGAACAAATGTTTAAATCGCCAAGTTACATTTGCAGGTGTTCTAACCAAGTTGCGGAACAATAAGTCTTCAGAAAGAAAACAATGATACATGGAAACTATAAACCAGGATGAGGAGGAAAACGAGGTTCGCTGTATTTCGACCAGTTTTCGTTTGCAATTAATATTTAGTCATAAATAAACTAATCAAAAGTGCTCAGTAGTGGGTCCCATAATTAATATGGCCTGGAATGCCTTTGTCCACTAATGGCTGGTACATTCAGGTTTGTCTAAATTGAAATTTCACAGTAGGTGGGCTTACTTAAAAACAGGTCCCGGGCCTATTAAAGTCAACCGATAACCTCTAAAAACAATGCAGACATCATTAAGACATTTATTTTTTGAAAGCATTTTTTTGTTGTTCAAAAAACTGGTTGAAGATCTTAATAAAACTCATATTAGATCATCATAGTAATCATGCATGTGTACCTTACGCCGTATACAATGGCAGTTTTGTCACCATGCATCATTATACATAATTTTCTTGGCGTAGGACACTCAGCCTACAAATAGATGGAAGTTATCGTTTTTCATTAAAATTACAGATAATAACAATCAGTTTATGATTATTTACAGTGGTTATTATATTAATTTCAAAAGGAAGTTTGAGCTAGCTCTGTGTAAAACATATTTATACTTTAACTACTGCATACATGCACGCAGCATGTGTTCAATTTATAGAAACTGTTAAAAGTACAATGATGCATGCATAAATAGCCACATGCATAGTTCTATATGAATTATTTTTTCAAAAAAGTGAAACAAAAAGAGAAAATTTCGAAAAAAGTTTACACACTATTACCAGACTATTACAAATATACATGTACGGTATATACTAGCTGTAGAGTAAGTACTGACTTCAGAAAAATGAGATTACTGTAGGCCTATATACACTTCCTTGATTTCCTAATAAAGTTAGAGGAGGTGGTCTGCATTATATGGTTTCTGCGTGACGTCATTGTTTACATTTGTAGAGCCATATACCCTGAATGGTTCTCAAAGCTCTGCTTCAAGGCTAGTGGACGTGGCGAATACTGTTCACATATAAATGGACATTACTTACAAACCAAAATCACACTGTAATTAAATACAGCGTGGGCAATTTAAAAACTATCATATTAAGCGCCTCGGTTCTACGATGGATTTCAAGTTTTAACGTGAGCAACACGAGGAAAAATTGTAGGTCTAATAATTGTCGACTACAAATGTCTCCGCTAAATGCTTATACACACAATAATAACACTAAAATAAATGTCGCTAAAACAAACGCCCTTCAATGCATACCACGAGTTTACATATATTTTTTTATGATTTCAGCTCAAACACAGCCCTGAAAGTAAACATTGTAATTTGAACGTGTGTGTGAAAATTTCTCGTGTGCTTTTACAAACAGTCAGGATTCAGATATCATTTATTACCACGTATACTCTAAACAATATATGGGATTAAGTTTAAAAATTAAAATGTAAGACGCCCAGCCAAAAATGCAACCAAACAAGGATTTAAGAAATTCGGAACAAATGTCTTTTGCATGTATTTTTTTACCAAAAAGTGATTTTATTCCAGTTTTATCTGGTTTTGTCTGCCAGAAGATTACACATTATAATAAAAATCCTTATAAAACTAATTTAAATTACGAGAGCACATATCCCTTATAATATCATAATTGTCTTTCTTTTCATAATTTAAAAAAAACAGCGTGAATCCTGCTCAACAATTAAGGAAATATATGTAAAATACTAAACATAACAGATATTGGACAGTATTGAGACGTTTTCTAATGATCTGATATTGCTTTGCCTAATGCGGTATATGTTGTTCTCTAAAAGATTGCGGTTCATGAATCATTAAAAATAAAAAATAAATAATAATGATTCGCTGTGCTCTTTGAATGATTTTAAAGCATTGTCTTGAATTAGTCTTTTTTGCCTGTATCTTAAACACCCCAGTTAGAGTATGTAGACCCTTGGATCACATACTTCAATATTATTTTGTTTTATTGGGACATTAAAGATCCATTTCTTTTCACACCCAAGCTTTAAGTCAACAGCAACTCTAAGTGGTATTTCGACGTAGTTTACCAAGAACAAATAGTCAATATGTACATGACTTTAAAACCACTTTAGCATCGGTAAATCTGAAGCAAAACATCACTGGTTATTCGGTGTTTCACAAACTTGGCCAAGTATGCCATCAATCGGCTGCAGGCAAAGCGGGATTCAACAACGAATGCCCAAAGTAAATTTGTCGTATTACGTCTCGCCAATCTGGTGTAAGAAATTGTTTTCTCAAGATCTCACGTGTCACTCGCGATCTTGGCAAACAACCTTAACATGCAGCCAGCCACGTACCTTTGAAATGGGCCTTCTAGCTAAGTTTTCGACTGTTTTTGACCATAATCGCGATATCAATTGCAACTGAGACAAGAGAATCGATAGACATTTAAAAAAATAAAAAATAAAAAAAATGACGAGTGTAGATTATGATAGTAAATCTGATAATATCGTGACAACATCGTGCTGGCGGCACAAAGGTTTGGTAACATAGCGCTATTTGAAATTTGAAAAAATTGCGCTGTTTTCTTGAAACTGATGAATATTTTGTAAAGATACAATACTACATATACTATAGCTGATGGAAGTTCGCTCGTAGGCACACATTTACTATTTGAATTGATAATCTTACGACGTTCAGCGCCGTTCCAAGGGAGCCATACACCCTAGGCGAACCTTGAAAATTGCGCCCCCGCCCCGGTTTTAATTCTAAAAATTTCACATTTTTAGGGTTCTCCCAGAAATTTTATTTTCAACTTTCATGACTTTTCCAGGTTTTAAAAAATTTCCCTGACCAATGACAACGTGAAAGA
>JAQGAO010004406.1:0-15214 GCA_034697705.1 Ommatoiulus sabulosus
TTAGTGGAGAGTATTTCAACATTTACGCTTACCCCACATTCGTAGCATCTGGATTTATCAACGTAATTCTTGCGCCTAATGAATTCAGATGCCCGTCCATTATCAACAGCTTTGCTACATTTCAATCGTCTTCCAAACATCTAAAATGAATATAAATATTAAGATAACAGCCTTCAATTCATACATATCCTAAAGGTTTCTAAATTCCTCACCTCTTTGTTGTGAATTGCTCGCACCGCCGCAAAAGCAGCAACTCCCTTGCTTTGCCGCGTTTGCTTGCTTTAAATCGGCCATGACCGTCTTCCTGAACTGAACCACAAACTGAACTGCCGAGAGTTCAAATATGGCCGCGCATATAGTAAATTGCCAGTAGGTGGCACTGAGATCGTCTCCAATCAGCGTCCTTTTCGTCATATAGCGTGATGTTTATTTTTACGTTTAAACATCAGCTGAGGTGAGAGAAAACTGAGAAATGCGTCAAGGATATCTTTATTTACAAACAAGTTGCGAATTCCAGCGTTCATATAATTAGGAAACGTAGCAGAGAATGATTCAGATCATTGTTGTTGTCACGGATATAAGATTGTCACCCGAGAGCTGCGTCGTTTCGAATTTGAACGTTTGAAAGATCGAACTGCCTAAAATGTCTCCTACGAGGTTTTTGGCTGGAACACATTCGCAGTTATCAGCTTCGGCTTGTCGAGTTATTCCTACGCAAATATGTTCAGCAAAAGTAGCTTCAAATGGAATTACGAAGTAAGTAGGATATTTTTTTTAAAACTTCGGGAAAATCGATCAGAACAGCTTGTAGTTCATATATGTGAATGACGTTTTGATGATTGCGATATGTCGATCCTCAGTATAAAAAATGACATATTCAATGGTGTAAATTGACACTTCTGGTGCAAATTTCTTTAATTTCTTATTTTCCAAGAATATCACTAAGAATCCACGTAGTTGGATAGTTCGACGTTTTCTAAATAGGTTCTATTTTTGGAGTAGCTAGTATATTGACCAACAGTACAAGGCGTTGCCCTGCGCATTAAAGTTCATTATCTGGCTTCAGACAAAATATTTTTTGCTTATTTTCTTGCTGTGTCGAAACTAAAGCCATTGAACCAAACTATATATATAGAAGCTTTTAACTCTCGTACTTTACAAACATTATACTTGTACGCAATTCTCTTGGTCACCCTTAATATGCGTTCATAATTTGTTCTTAATTATTTGACATTTTGAAGGAAGTTTATTGGTGTGTTAATTCGTTAGATTTGTATTTTAAAATTCTATTGTAGGCTACAGCTATAAAAAGGCAGAGGGTGCAGCTCCAGAAAAGCCCTCTAAATAATTTGGTGTTGTTTACGTTTATAACCATCTTCAAATCTGATGTAAGCTGTTGTAATGTAACACTTCCCATAGAGTGTATGCTTAAAAATAACCCTGTAGTTTTCAGTTCTTGTTAAAAATAATATACACGGAACAAATTTCCCAGCATACAAGCAGACGAAGGTGACCTGTTGGCTGTTGTTCATGACCACTTGTTTACAGTAATACCATTGAATGTCTTTGGAATATACATAGTACAGCATCCAAAACCATGCTGCGCTTCCATACGAATGCCAGTTCTTCTAAAAATGGCCATGACCTTAAGATACTATATGGCATTTGTTACATGCCTATGATAATGTAAGTCATGCGTTTGATAAGCATAACCTGTTATCCTTAGTCTATGGTAATTTTCCAAAAATAGGATTTGGCGTAAAATTAAAAATAATAATTTAATGACATTTTGTGGACAAGGTAACTATGGTAAATAACTAGGCACTGTCACTTTCACAAATATTCCATGAATTTATTTTTAAATTAAAAAAAAATTCTGGAACGTACACCTGGTAAATGTACCTCTTAATTAAAATTGTGTTAATTAAAAACGGTCTTCCACATTATTATATTGAACTTGAATTATCACTACTGACGGCACTTTAAATGGCTCAATCCCTGAGTGAAACGCACGTTTTTGGGAATCTTCGATGGAATTTATACGCTGTAGGCATTTGGTGTATTAAAATCACATGAATTTTGGTTAGATCGTTACGATTCTGGATTAAATTTCCTGGGTAAATGAACCATTCTACTGTTAGAGCAATTTAAATTAGTTTCAAGAGGCCTTCAAAAATTAAGACACGTCATTATGTAATCTCAAACCCATCTTGGATAAATGCAACAAAATCCAGATCGCACTGGTAAGTGCCGTAAATAATGTCAAGGTTGATGATATCACAACACACGTTTTACTATAGCGTACGTTAATGTAAGCATGAGGTGATCTACAAATGCTGGAAAACGTCCAGCTCTTCCGGGAATCCTTTTCTGTACCTCATATGGCCTTGTGACAACCTGAACTAAACCTTCAAATACGCCAATAAACCTACGTACAAGGGGTGTGTACGAAAACATTTGTCACATGCTTACCCAAGGCTATTATTGTTTTGAAATTGTAGGAAGTCGACTCCTTTGATGTGGGCGCGGAGTCACAGGACCCATCAAAAACGAATCAAAGTTTCATGGAACCTAATCCAGGATGGGGCTCGTCTTCAGCAGTGTTTTGCTACCAATCAGGCTTCCTTCACTTTCTATTCGTCATCATCGTCCAGCAGTGCAACGCAAAAGAGCATGGGTTCGTCAGAACGAAGTCTTCAGGTCCACGAAACCTCCCTTGATCATTGGCTAAAGGGCATCCCAGTTCACCTGTCAGCTGTAACTTTTAATCTGCTTTCAAAGTTAAAAACCTGGTCTAGTGATTCAGAAATAAAATCTTCGGCTTCTGACTTTAAACCCACTTCTTCGCAATTAAAAATTACTCCTTCGGAAATTAAAGATAAACTTGCAGCCCCAGAGTTGCAAACCTCCACCGCATCAGAGATTGTCCAGCCGGATGCTGAGCCAAAACAAAGTGAATTGAACTTAAAGCCTCCACCTGTTGAGCCAAGTGTGGTAATTTCGAAGTCCTCGATGGACTGCCGCACCAGGTTTTTAATTAGTGCAGTAGCCATGGCCATGACGGACATTTCCAGACGGGTGAAATTGGAACAGCTGTGCCGGTATTTAAAACAATATCCCGACGCTTGCAGTCTGGCGGTCAAGATGGGGGCAGTGAGAATGTTGCTAGCAGTCAGGATGAAGTCGCATGATTCCACGGTGCAGGAAGGGACTATGGAAGCACTTATTCTTCTTGGTTATTGCAAGCCACCAGCTGGATGGGGAGTCAGAATCCTCTCCATCGATGGGGGAGGCTTAAGGGGAGTCATGGCCCTGGAAATACTGCGTCAGCTGGAGAACCTGACTGGACAGCCAGTGCACAAAGTAAGTTCCTATTTTCTTTCATTTTTCATTTTTCTTTGGAACTTATAAATCATACATGGCATAACACATTTAAAGAGGCCATCGAGAGGAATGGTTGTAATTTTAAAGACATCTCCTGAGATAAATAATAACTGTGTAAAAAATATTTATTTAATAATAGTTTAAATTTGTTTTAAAAGTGAATTAATTTAAATACGATGCGAAAAACTGAGCTGTTAATCAATGGGAGAATTTAAACTTTTTGCACTGATGAGGCTTAATGAAAATGCGTATAATTTTGCATTAATAAAAAAGTTTTTTACTGGAATGTGTTAATTGTCCCTTACCACTGCAACTGATAATTCCTTCCAATTCCTTTTATCTTGATTTTCTAGATGTTTGACTACATTTGTGGCGTAAGCACTGGCGCTGTGCTTTCAGTACTTCTGGGAGCATTAAAGTCGAGTGTGGAGCAATGCGAGGACTTGTACAAGGACATCGGCAAAGAAATTTTCCAACAGAATCGTCTTTGGGGAACCGGAAAGCTGGTATTGAGCCATGCGTTCTATGACACTGATAACTGGACAAAACTTCTACGGAAGCACATAGGGGAAAAGATCCTGCTAGAAACCGCTAGAGACGAAAGCTGCCCAAAGATAGCCACCATCTCAGCAGTCGTCAACAGGCCCAGATTGGAGCCATTCCTGTTCCGCAATTACGACTTTCCACCAAGAGTCCGCTCGCTTTATCCCGGCACCCATGGCGTCCACCTGTGGGAAGCTATCAGGGCTTCAGCAGCAGCCCCTGGTTATTTTGAAGAATGCAAATTAGGGGAGGATGTCCATCAGGATGGGGGTATCTTAGTCAACAACCCAACAGCAATAGCTCTACACGAGTGCAAGCACTTGTGGCCAAACGAGTCGCTACAGTGCGTGGTTTCTCTCGGAAGTGGACGATTCGAACCTCTACATGTCAAAGGCCCTGCAACTTATACCGGACTTAAAAATAAATTGCTGAAAATTGTCGATAGTGCAACAGACACTGAAGGTGGGTACTATAAGTTATAAGTAATCTCATGAAATTATTCTTGATTGGTAACGTAAAGTTTGTGGCATTGCTTTTCTGATAAGTCCCCTTTTCTGGAGATTTTCAAATAGTGCACGGTTTTTAAATGGCCTAATCTTTTAATGAGAGCCTATACAGTCTCAACTATTGAAAGTTGAACTGGACCAAAAAGAAATTCATATAGACATCGAAATCTGTAAAAAAATAGTTTTATCATTATATAAACAGTGATCAGTTTGATTTCCAGAAGCTAATCTCCTTTGCAATATACCAAAATAAACACTCAAAAACGGGTTTATTGCCAAATCAAGTCAATTATGTTAGTTGGTTAGTGAACATGGACAAGTATTGTGAACCATTAAATCTTTGGTATGTCTGAAACGCTTGGGCACCATGCCTCTTGAATTTTGATGTTTTTAGTTAGACATAATAGACTGCCACGTTAAGTTACTTTTTCTCATTTTTTTCTGGTTTGAATATGCATGCTAATTTTCCTTCTCTTTATTGGTTCAGCTGTTCACACCATATTACACGACTTACTTCCACCCACGATTTACTTCCGATTTAACCCTTATTTATCCGAAGACACGCCTTTGGATGAAACAAGACATGAGAAAATTGTGCAGCTGCAGGAAGATACCAAGATGTACTTGCGCAGGAATGAATCCAAACTGCATTCTGCCGCAAATCTTCTTAGTCAACCCAGAACTAGGGTGCAGAACGTTAAAGATTTCATTTCAACGAAGTTATCAACCCTATATGGTTGAGTGACGTTGTGAAATTTATATTTATTAGTAGTCTCTTCATGTTGATGATACATTTTCAAGCAAGTGCATTGAAACTGCTTCCGTACAGTATATGTCCATGCTAGTTTTTAGCAGCATTGATTTATTTGGATTCAAATATGAACATGGCGAGAAATTCTCTCACCATTGTCAAGCTGTTATGAAGAAGGTTAATGGTGTCTACCATAAATTTTTACAGAATGGATTTTAACAAATCACAAAATATCATTTACTTGTTATCATTATTGTTATAAGTTTAGCTTTAAACACTTGTTACCTGCTAGTCTTTGTAGTATTTGCAACTTTTATAATATATAAATGTAACAAATACAAAGAAAAACAAAGATCATGCTTATGTTCTTTTTTCGCTTTCTTGATACAGAGTTCAAAATAAACAGAGAAACGAAAAAGGTTGACATAGTGAGTTTTTTTTTTAAAAAAATTATTATCAGTTTAATTGTTTAGTAATTTGGTAAATATGGACCTCAAAAACCATACATATCAGCAAATGGCACAATATTAAGTTGAATAATATTACGTAACTTTGCCATTCTTATAAAACCAAAAAAAAATGATTTAGTTATCTACAGCATATAGAGAAAAGGGAATTTCATCAGGAATCAGTCTTTACTTTTTCTTCAGTAATTACTATATGTAATAAGCCTTATGTTAAAAACATGCTTCTAATTTCTATTACTTTTATTGGAGATTATTTACAGACAGTGACTATGAGTCATTTGCATGAAAGCATAAGGGATAGCAGGACACTGGAAGTGTTAATTTAAGTGAAGCAGCATTGATAAGTGCGATGTGTTAAGTTTATAAAAATGGTTCTGGCAGTTACCAGGAAGCAACATTAAAAAACCATACCAATAGGCAAAGTTCATCAAAGAAACATAAATGAGACGACTTATGCAGACATGAGTGACCGTTTCCACTTAGCCTACTACAATCTACATGTTTTTACAAACTCTTCAGTTGTCCCAAAAAGTATCCAAAAGAAAGTTAATTATTGCTCTGGTTACCAACTAAAATTGCACATTCCCTTCATTTTATGAGCACAATTTCCTTTTACAATGTGCAGTTTTTAATATATTCTTCCAGGAACCAGGAATTTGCCCAAATTGGTTATATATACATGGTCTAATAAGATTGCATTTTTAATGTCATTCCCATTCGTGAACTTATTTTACAAACTTTTTTGGGGTCACCAGTTTCGTAAAAACCAAAGTCCACTGTATGTTAAAATCCACTATGTGCAAAATTACCTGCAATTCGTCGTTACTTGCCTCGTGTGTGCTTATCATTATAAATACAAACTCTTCCAAGTTTGAATGCAGAGTCATAAATCAACAATAATTACTTTTCATATTTTTTTATTCCAACACTACATGCTGAAACATTTATGTTCATGGTGCAACTGGCTTCACATCTGCAACCTTTTTCTGTCGTTGATCAGTACCCTTTTTACAATGTTTGCGGGCAAAGCGTAAGTTACGAAGGAACTTTGGGTCCACCTGTATAAAAACATCGAATTAAATCACAACGTGGTTCATACAGCAGCATCCTAATTAAACATAACTGAAGGATTTAGCGTACTTACACCACGCATAGAAGGGTGACGGCTGTACCTGGGTTTCTTTATCTTATTCCTGTGCGCCTTACTATCTATAAAGTAAGTTATAAGATATTACATCGAATTTACATGAAAAATGTAAGCAAGACGTAGCACAAGTACATCAAAATGTCATACTTTGATTATGATTGGTGTGATTCTTTGACTTTGCCATTTTATTTAGCGTAGACAACCTGCAAGAAAAAAATACACCATTATCAAAAAATGTGGCCGTGGTGCGTCCATAAGACCAAATAAAACTAAAACTGAATCATACCAAATTACGACTAAGGTATGCAAACGTTATCTGTAAATTAGATGGCTCGTTAAATAGCTTAATAAATGTAGATTATTAGGATTGAAATCTTACCAAAATCGTCAATCCAAAATGGACACAAGGATAGTTTTATGAGAATAGATCGACAACGTTGCGTGAAGCGACCAAATCGGAAGTAATCCAACATCCGACATAGACGTAGACATCCGCTCGGTTATTATTAGATATGTCTTTAGCTAAAGCGCCGTAATCTTACTAAAGTGCTTTCAGGCACTTTGCTAGTTTTTATGTTTGGCTTTATCGTTCATAAGGCGGTATTTTTAAATGATCGGATAGCGAGTGCGCAGCTCCTGAATAACCGGTATTCAATGGTAAATAGATACTTTTTTATTAAAAGGGCATTTTAGCCCTATTGAATTCGTTGTACGACGTATTAAGAGAAGTATAACTTATTAAGACAACTTCTTAAGAGAAGTATAATTTCATTTATTATTTAATTCTTTTATTTTTGTTATTCTAGGAATGCGCATTTGCCATTAAAAAATGTATTGTGCGCGAAAGTATTAATAAAAAAAATTATTTTTACTTTCCTTCTTAAGTTTTCTCCTTTATTTCAGTAATGAAATAGTGTACGTCAGAGATGAAATCTCGGGGCACTGCGCCTGTGCTATCGAATAGCCGAGACGTTTTTAGGCGCTCACTCCAATTTTATAGCGAGCGAATTACGGTCGTGGACGATTTTTAGAGGAACTGTCCCGGCGTTCGCCTCAGTGGAAAACCACGAAAACCAAAGCGAGGATAGCCGAGCCGGGAATCGAACCCGAGTCTACCGAATGCGACGCTGAGCATTTGTGCATATATTTTAAACATATATTTTAATTAAATGTTTAGCTGTCGGATTACTTCAATAAGTCGTAAAATCCTAACCCTGTAATTAATGGCAAGAGACTTTGCTGTTAGTTAGGAATTAGTATCAATCTACAGTGTGATCGCTTCTTAGGGATTTTAACCACGTGTGTTTTAACCGGGGTTATCCAAGTGCCACATGTCAGTCGTCAGAATAGTTGTCGGCAATTTACTGTTTATTTGATTACCAGTAATATATAAGCTAAAATGGTTTTGGACTTAGATTTGTTTCGTCCCGATAAAGGAGGCGATCCGGAAAAAATCAAGAAGAACCAGGAGAAACGGTTTAAAGATGTAAAAGTAGTGGACCAGGTCGTGGAAGCAGATGCCAAATGGAGAAAATGTTAGTGATTTTTGACATTGTGAATCATTTATCATTTTCATTCGTCGATGAGTTACTGAACGTTTGATTAACGATTCAATTCGTCAATGATGGTTTTAAAGTAATAATGTGCTCTATTTTCGTATGTTATAATCTGATGCAATGTACAGTACATGGTGCGTCATTAATCGATCCTTTGCGCTTTCCAAAAAATTTAAAGAATATATTTGGCTTTATATTCAGTTTTAAAGCTTATATGCTGGTTTGATCATGGTATATGTACATTACTTATTTTCTGCTTGCATTTTTATTTTCAGTAAGACATCAAGCTGATAATTGGAATAAATTAAAGAATTTATGTAGCAAAGAAATAGGCGACAAAATGAAAGTAAGACCATGTCTGATGTGTTCTAGTTATTCAAAATGCGAAGCACCGTACTTATTTACTTGATTTTTAGAAAAAGGAACCAGCTGGAGATGCCGATGCTTTGCCAGACGAAATCGGGGCTCATCTGGATAACCTGACTGCAGAAGTGCTCCGCACTCTTACTATTACTCAATTGAAAAAGGTCCGTTCGCTCATGGATTCGGCTATCATCAAATGCCAGGAGGATGTAACAATATCAGAGAAAGAGAGAAATGAAACCGTCAAAGAAATTGGCAATTTGTTACACGAATCTGTACCCATTAGCAACAATGAGGTTGGTTGAACTTGATCCAGTTCATTTACTACCACAGTCAATCCTTTTAAAAAACATTCATGCTTCAGTTTAAATGAACTTATTTTAATTCCAGGACGAAAATGGTGTCGTTAGAACGTTTGGGGATATAACTCAAAAGAAAAAATATTCCCATGTGGATCTAATTCACATGATAGATGGAATGGATGGAGAACGAGGCACGGTGACAGCCGGTGCACGGGGTTATTACTTAATGGTCAGTCTTTAAGTATCTTGTTAATCATGCAGATATTTAGTTTCTAAATTTCTTCTAATAGCTTGTCAATATTATTTTTGTTAAAGAATGCGGCAGTTTTCCTGGAGCATGCTCTCATCCAGTTGGCTCTCCGAATTCTACACGAGAAGAAATACAAGCCTTTATACACGCCTTTTTTCATGCGCAAAGACGTCATGCAGGAAGTTGCTCAACTGAGCCAGTTTGATGAGGAATTGTATAAGGTAGTGGGAAAAGGCAGTGAAAATGCCGAAGATAAATCTGTCGACGAAAAGTATCTAATCGCAACATCAGAGCAGCCCATTGCAGCATTTCACAGGGATGAGTGGATTGCTGTGGAAAGTCTTCCCATTCGATATGCGGGACTGAGCACGTGCTTCAGACAGGAAGTGGGCTCGCATGGCAGAGACACTCGAGGAATTTTTAGGGTTCATCAGTTTGAAAAGGTACATTGAATTTAAGAAGGGGTGATTATTGTCAGATAATACATAGGCCAAGAAAATATAATTGGACGAAACAAGCTGGAAAACTATGAGAGAAATTACAGTAAATGATTCAGTCCAACTATTTCAGGTGGAACAATTTTGCATCACTTCACCGCTCGATAACAAGTCCTGGGAAATGTTTGATGAAATGGTGGGCAATGCAGAGGAATTTTGCCAGAAGTTGGGAATTGCTTATCGGGTTGTTAACATCGTATCTGGTAAGAAAGAGAATTTTTTTTGTTTTTTTGCATGAAGTGATGTACTTTATGGTAGTAAGCCAATTTTGTGATTTTTTTCGTTAAATATATGAAACAAATATCTTGTTAAAAACAAGGTGTTTAAAACATTTAACGGTTTTTCAAAGTTTTTTTAATTAAGTGAAAATAATTCAAAATCGAATGTGGAATAATCTGTGTAAAGTCAAAGGCAATTTCATTTAATCTTCGATTTTAAATTTTCTTTTTCTATTCATTATTATAGTATCTATCTCTTATGAATTAAATAATTTGTTATCTCTAAAACAGAGTTTGTAAATTCAAAATGCTCCACAAAAAAAATTGTCAGCTTTATATGGTTTATACAAATGATAAGCAAAAACCTAAATGTGCTTGCATACAGTTTTCCAGAAGTGTATTAACAATTTTTAATTTTCTAACATGATAGGAGCATTGAACAATGCAGCTGCCAAAAAGTTAGATGTAGAAGCTTGGTTTCCGGGATCCGGGGCTTTCAGAGAATTGGTTTCGTGTTCCAATTGTACTGACTATCAAGCCAGGTGCCTTCTAGTGCGTTATGGACAGACAAAAAAGATGAATGCCCAGGTCAAAAATAAATTTTATGCGATACTAGTCAGTGTTAATATTCCATTTTTCCTGCTTCTTTAGTTTTAAATATTTTTCATCTGCTTTCAGGTTGATTATGTGCATATGTTGAATGCCACGATGTGTGCAACCACTAGAGTCATCTGTGCTATTTTGGAGACATTCCAAACTGAAACTGGCATTCAAGTACCCGAGATCCTTCGTCCATTTATGCCACCTGACCTTCAGGAATTCATTCCATTTGTTAAAGCAGCGCCAATCGATGAGGCTGAAACGAAGAAAAAGAAAAAGCAGCGAGAGGGAATGGAAAAGAAACCTCCAGCAAAAAAAGAAGAATGAGTTCAGTCCAACTACAATTTGGTGCTGATTAATAAAATTTTCTCAAATTGCACTTACTTTATCTGGTTAAGTAAAAAAGACTCAAGTTTTATAAATGGATTGAGTCAAAAGATGAATGCTATACGAACGGTAAAGTTATAAATTTACATGTACTAGTATTTGAAAAAATTAAATGATTGGAATTTCAATTATGTATTTTGAGGTGAGGGAATACAAAATTGGCGGTAAAATGAAAGAATTGTGAAATTGTAGCAATTGGCACTTGCATCACAGTATGCTTGCATGATGCAAAAATCACAAATGAACTTTGAACATGTATAATTTAATTGTTGCGATTGAATTCCTCTTTTCTATTCCATACATGGCAGTTGTTTATCATGCTATTCTCCCTTAATTCCTTTTTGGGATAACAGAATCCTGTTCTGTTAGGAATTGTTTTATGGGCGAAGTTTTATAGTAGCAGTTGCGCCTATAACTCTCATCAACCAAACAGCCAAATAGATGTGCCTCAGTGATTCATCAATTTTTCAGGATTCCTTTTTGGCTAGTTATACATTATTATTGGCAAAATTAATTTTCCTGTACAGGCGAACAAATACAGTAAGTTTCAGAACAAAAAAAAAAGCCGGAGCATACCGTCGCTGTGCTATCTGGCAATTTTTCTTATGTAATGTAGAACTACTATACATGTAATCTGGGGCTGCATACAGTGTATATACATGTTGGAAAGGATGAAGCCAGAATTTAAGGAATGACGACTACATAATTTAACAAATAACGTCATTTTTTCAACATTTAAACAGCCAATATTCGGACATTTTGTTTAATATCTGAAAATTCGTAATTTTTTTTTCGGAAATTAGATCGGGCATTCTTTTCGATTATTACAGTATTTCATACTGCATATTCGGATATTTTTTTGTACATTATGCTTTTATCTGCAATTTAATCTGACATTTTATTAAATGTCCAAAAAAGATCTGGCAATTCTTCGGACATTTTCGGACATTGAACAAAATGTCCAAAAATCGGCATTTGATCGGGAATTTTTATTTTTTTTCGAATATTTTTCGTGTTATCCGGATATTCTATCAATTCGGTTCCAAATCTACAATGATCGATACAGTTTCTGCAGAAGGCCCAAAGCAGCAGTAATTTCCATCAGATTGCGAACTTGCCCATTTCCCCCAGAAAGGTGGAGCCACCGCGATGATAGGCCAACAACAGTATATCTGCCGTTTTGGAGATGCTTCAGCACCTAGCTCTATGTCTTACAAGTAATAGTGCCTCATAAGAGCGATAAGAATCGAGACTCCTGCATGCTCTCCAACTGTAGCTGTTTAGAATTTGGGATATACTGTACATGTACATTGTACTTGCAAAAGTAAGTTCGCCGATGTAAATGCCACCTGCATGGTGCAGTTTTATAGCAGGGCCCCAGACCTGGAAAACGTGGAAAACCTGGAAAAGTCAGGGAAGAATGGTTTAGTTTGAAAAAGTCAGGGAAATTCAACGCAGTCCGGCGATCTAAAATTAATACTTCTACAAGGTTAGCTCAGGGCCCATTTTCCAAGTAAAAATTTTGAACATTTTCTTAGTATAGATTTGCAAACTTTTCCACGTTTTCCATGTATAAATTTACACAATTTCCCACGTTTTTTTGAGTACAAATTTGCAAAATTTTCCACGTTTTCCTAATACAAATTGGCAAAATTTCCCACATTTTCCGAGTAGAAATTTGCAAAATTTTCCACGTTTTTCGAGTTCAAATTAGCAAAATTTTCCAAGTTTTAGATGTACAAATTTACACAATTTCCCACGTTTTCTGAGTATTAATTTGCAACATTTTCCACGTTTTTTGAGCACAAATTGGCAAAATTTTCCACGTTTTCCGAGTATAAATTTACAAAAATTTTCACATTTTCCGAGTTCAAATTAGCAATATTGTCCACGTTTTTTGAGTACAAGTTTGCAAAATTTTCCACGTTTTCCTAATAAAAATTGGCAAAATTTCCTACCTTTTCCGAGTACAAATTTACAAAATATCCCACCTTTTCCGAGTAGAAATTTGCGAAATTTTCCACTTATTCAGAGTACAAATTTGCCCCATTTTCCACATTTTCCGAGTACAAATTAGCAAAATTGCCACGTTTTTCGTGTACAAATTTTCAAAATTCTCTAAGTTTTCCGAGTTCAAATTTTCCACATTTTCCGAGGACAAAATTGCAAAATTTCCTACTTTTTCTGAGCACAAATTTGTAAAATTTTCCGAATACCCGGTAGCCTACAACATTTTCCCATTTTAAAAAATTTTAATGCAAGTTTTTTTAATTTAAGGGGGACTACAGACCCTAGATGAGGGTAGTTCGAAAAACGCGCGTCTCCATAGCGCCCTCAACCCTCATGGGCAACACCTTCAAAGGTCAAGTTTACCGTTTAGAACGAAAGAATGAAATGAACAAAAATAGCACCCACCTCGGCAACTTCCCCTCCGAAAGGTACAATTCGCCTGCCATTTCCTGCGGACGGCAAATTCCAAAGTCGCGTTAAATAACGGCCAGAAATCGCGATGCCTTATCGACTTGCATGCCTGGTGCCAGCTTAATTGCACTGCCTGAGGCATTTTTACAGGCACAACTAATCGATAAGGCATCGCGATTTCTGGCCGTTATTTAACGTCGCACCTGCTGAAATACCACAAAATGTGCAAAACTAGAGCAACCAGTGCAGCTGCAGGTGTAACACTAAAAAATTGGAATTTTTTTTTCCACAATTTTTGTAAATTTATTTTAAATATAGGTGGTAGGGGGGGGTTGAAAACCCCAACCCTCTCCCTTACCTATGCCCCTGGTGCTACGTATTAAAATAAACACACCGTACAATTTGCCGAACAATGTATTTCTACAAATCTTGCTGAATTTAAATTAAAGAGAAACCATGTGAAAAGCGTAAATTAAATGGAATATTTCTAATAATAAAGTCAGAAAATAATCTCGTGGATGCAACGTCACAACCACGAGCTAACGTAAACTAAATACTGCATTCAGCTGTGTAAAATCTATTGAAAGCTGTTGAAATTACGTAAAAAATTTCAAAAAATTTCCCCTGTCGTCGATGATCACTGCAGAATGTCCAAACTGACCACCGTCACGTGATTCCCAGGATGTACTTCGTGCGGATTAAGGGGATAATTGGACAAACCTTTTCCAGTTCCACAGTATGCTATATGTGTAGAGGGGATGTCCACATAGCAATTAAAGTGTATGCGTCAGTGTTCTAATTCGGACGCTGGTCAGTATTGGTCAATGGTCGCTAATTCATGATTGACTCGCAACTTTTTAAAAGGAAAGGTTGGTGAAATGGGTTGAAGTCGCTAATAATGTACTTTTGATTTCTTGGAGTCGTATTAATCGAAACTCCGTTTTACATTTAGTCAGTAGTGATATCTTTTACGCAAGAGTAATGATAATCTTTTTTTTTAATAAAATGAAAATTTTTTCCCAAAAAACAAAAATCATTGTTTTCAATAAACTTTAAGTGTATACCGAGTTTTTTCCCAATAAAACGATGAATTGTATTTTCCTAAAAAAATCATTGTTTTCAGTACACTTAAAGTATTTACGTCTCTTTACTAATATAAAAATTAAATATAATACCTAATTAATGAAATTAACTTATAACTAAAGCAATAAAAACAATTTTCCATTAAAATCCAAATATTTTTTTTTTCTTTTAAGGACTGCATTTTTCACTAGGACAATTAGGGGGTATAGGGAGATTCTGAAATTTTACTGAAAACTTTTAAAATTCTTATTATACGAACTAGTTTCATAGGGGACTATAATTAATCCTACACAGTGCATAAAAAGCCTTAGGGATAACACTAATCTTGTCACCGTTTTCTATTCTTTTAAATTCTATCAAGCATTTTTCCAGGAAATTGCAGCATTTAAAATCAATTAAAAATGGCGAAGGGTTGACTTGGACAGAAATTGGACATTTAAAACAAGGTTAAAAGACAAACGTTTAAACTACAAATGCTTCTCGAAAGCAGAAGACAAAAATCTAGTTTTTGTACATACTCATATAGAAAAAGGTGCATTGTTTGGAAAAAAATTCCTATTTTGTAAATAATTCAGAATATGTTTTACAAATATAAGACTGTTTCTTAAAGAGGTTTACATTAATTGTTTGGCAAAACGTTTCTCATTTTCTAAATAATTCATATATGTTATACAAAAATTAAACTGATTTACAAAATAGAATTGATTTTATTGAGTTGTTTTGTGTTGTTTTTTTCTTT
>JAQGAO010004407.1:0-15214 GCA_034697705.1 Ommatoiulus sabulosus
GGTGCTGTTTTGGGGTGAAAATTTCATTTTGTTTAGGGTTAACTTCTTTTTTTTAGGGGGGAAAAATTTCATTTTATTTTGGGGGAGGGAGGGGATAAATTTCATTTTTTTGGAGGAGGAAATTGGGATTAACATATTTAAACATGGGTTAAGGTCAGGTTAGGCCAGCGGGGGCAATTAGAAAATACACTTTCCAAGAATAACTATCAACTCGATGAAGTAGCAGACGACGCGCATAGTTGTGGGACAAAAATTGTCTTCCCAATCAAACAATTCGAAACAAACGATGGAACGATTGCACGTGTACGACTTCACGCGCACAGGCAGTGATTTACGGCCGCAGTACAAATCGAAAATACTTAACAATAGCTGACTCGAGCGTCGTCTGTTCGTCGTCTGCTAGTGAGAGTTATATAGGCTACATCAACAGTGACAACACCGATGAAAACAATACAAAAACAGTCTGGTTTAACGTGCGATAAATGCAATTATTTATTATATCACATATAAGGAAGGGCAGTAGTTAACACCAAGGACAGAGCTTGGTCGAACTCACGGTTGGCAACAATTTCAATTCGAACAGTTGTACAGCGTCACCCCGCGTCCGGAAACGCGGGAATTTAGAGTCTCATTCACCGTGGAAAATCTTTCGCCTTCAAACGTTTCGGACGCTTGGCTTTTATCCCGAAAAAAAACGAGGGAATGTAGACATTGGCATTTTAGAAAATACGATTCTCTAAACGCCAATTTCAAACTCGGCAACTTTTTTTTTCCAACGAGTGAAGAAACGTACGCTCTCTGCATGCACAATCTAGAACCCGAGTTAAATGACGTAACATTTTGTGGGACCCAACCATGCGGGTCCCAGGAAGACAAACGTCCTTTTCATATTTCGAGTCACCGAATTATTTAAACTTTTGTGCATTTCGAACTATTTTGGTCAACGTCAGAACACGTTTAAAGAACCTTTTGAAAAAATCCAGAACTTTGCGAAAGCTCCTGAATCTGCAAAAACTCCAGAATTCTGTGACGCTCCCCTCCCGAACTTTGTTAACGAAATAAGCCAGCAATGTTCTACGTACAAAAGCGTACCTTGTTTTTAAGTTAAAACTGTGATTAAAAACAAAAGTTTTCCAGTTGAATGAGCCTCAAAAATAATACATATACCCGTCAGAAAAATGAAGCACATGTTCATGTATAATACACGCCCACCTCGCGAAATATATTAGCATGAGATTGTTTCCTAAGAGGAGTGGAAGTTTGACCTCGAAGTCCGATTCACCTGACCCCTGACATCCCATCTGAAACTCACGAAGTCCGACACATGAGAACGTGTTCAAAGTTAATGGAGTTCATCCAAAGATGACGCTTGGAATGCAAAATTCTCCGCCTGTTAAATACCCTCAACGCTGAAACTCCCATACTAACCACCTTCTTGAACTGACCAGTTGGTTTTTGAAATACACATGGGTTTTAATGCCCTTTTATAATTGAATACTCGGAGAAGTTTCACTAGCTGGCAACACTAGTCAATTTAATGTTACAGGATGTATTACTTAATTTTAATTCAATTAATTAAATTTCCTTAAATTTGAGAAAGTCGACGTATGAATTCGGTACGTTCATCCATTCCTCTGAACTCGAATCATTTTTTGTTTGAAATTCTAGTTCTCCGGTTATTGCATAATTAATTACCATACTGAAAAAGTGAAGCCAATTTCGGTAGTTATATATCGTGGATTAAAAAACAAGTTAATAACACGAAATTAGAAATTGATTTACTTTTCAGTTAGTTCCTTTTCAAATGTTTTCAAACATTGCAACGAGCAAAATTATGCAAATCAAACAATTAGTTATTAGTTTTTCATAAAACTATGTTTCAAAAGTATAGCACGGTAATTAAAATTATCGAAATTTAAGTGTTTTGAAAATCGTATCAGAAATTAATATCAAATTAAAGTAATTCGCGTCATGATTTCCGCGAATTTTAAGATAATTTTTTTTAAACTCTGCAGAAACGCCATCTATTCAAACTTAATGATTTACAAATGAATCGGTTCGCTTCGTGTTCTTTCCACGTTAAAAAGTCAATGAAAACAGAATTTTTCAATTAAAAGATAAGAAATTTTCGTAAATGTGATGACCTAAATACTACCAAGACGTAGATACAAAATAGTCTAAAACTTTTAGATAACGGAGTGAGGACTTCTTAAAATTATCGGTTTTATAACTCTGCTTTTCAAAATTCTGGATGGAATGACAGGATAAAGGACAATGATTTCACGACAAGAAGGTGGTGTCTACAAAGAAGCCATTCAGAAAGGACGTCCGCAAAATTTGCTTTAAATTGGACTTCTCCCTACCCTCAGTCCGCATAGAGTCCGGTCAATCACTTCCACCTTCCCCCCATCCCATTCGGACGTCCGAAACTTTTAAAAAAAAAATTCTATTCGGAAAATTTTGAAAATTTTTACTCGGAAAACGTAAATTTTGTACTCTAAAAACGTTGAGAATTTGGCAAATTTGTTTGGAGATATCCAATTTGTTGAAAATTTTACAAATGTGTACTCGAAAACAGTGCGAGTTTATGCTCCAGAAAAATGAAAATTTTGCAAATTTGTAATAGGAAAATTTGAAAGTTAGCGAATGGACCCCGAGCTTTTAAGTTCCCTGAGGTGTCAAGGTTTTCCAGGACTGGGGATACCCTGTTTACTGACTTTTTCAATTTATAACCCACCTATGCTACATTGAGCTTAATTTCCTTTTTACTTTCGGAACTGATTTTATTTGGCAATTTCTTTTTCAAGTGGACGTCCGAGATGGTCATAACTCCCCCCCCCTTCCCTCCCCCATTCCGCATTGTGTCCGTGACCTATCTCCCCTACCCCCCTACATGAGGACGTCCTTTTTGAATGGTCCCAAACTGAAATCAAACACTTAGCTAATAGCGGGACAACCCCTAAGGCCAACTTAGGTCAGGGCTTTTCCCTTAAAAAAGCTAAACAAACTGAGTGGGCGTGTCTCGCGTTACAACGGACAAAAACAAATGCACAGGAAATGGCACTCTGTAATTGTACAACATTTTTAAAAGATCATGAACGATGGTATATATACAGTAATATAGTTCATCCTCGCGATGAAACAGTTTCATAACGAAATAAATTAACGAACAATCCCTATCGAAAACAATACCGATCTACGTCAAGGATGACGCCCGATTCAACAGTTACATGTACACGATATGATGCATTGGTGAGATCAACAATATTTGAAAAAAATATAGAAGAACCCACTTGAAACTCAAGTTTTAAAACAACTATTTACAATTTACGACGCTCGAATATGCGGGCTCTCCAAATTACCCAAATCATGAAATTGATTTAAGAAACTAGTACGCTCCTATTTCTAACGTTTCTAAGATTTAACCAGATAAAGAATTCATTGTTTTGTAGTTTTTCATAAAATCTACATTTCAAAAATATATTTTTCGCATATATTTCGTGATTAAAATTGATCAGATTTTAGGACATTTTGTGGCCATTTTTGGGTAATGGATATTTTTTTTTAAATTTTTTTAAATTTTTTTTTGTAAAAGTGAAATTTTTAGGGGAATTGCTGTAAAACTGAAACGTTTTGGGAAGTGAATATTTTTTTTTGTGGAAAATTTATAATAGAATTTGATTTCGTTAAGCCGGTCATACATGAGGAAAGTTGTATCTGGAAACTTGGCAATTTTAGGCGTGTCCGAAAGGTCAAGCGCATATTTCTGAGCATTTTACTAACCCTGGCTTTTAAAAAGAAATTTTTTAAACTGAAAGTAATTAGACTTCATTTATGTTTTATAATTGACAAATTAAAACATTTCATTTCTCGTAATTCAAACATTCTAAAAAACAACCTTTAGATATAAAGGCCGGCTTTCGAAAATTTGAAATTTTTGAAAATTAATAATTATTGGAAAAATTCAGTGTTTTTTTGATAGGGGATTGATGGGGGCTGGGAGGAGGGGTAGGCCTACTAGAGAATTTTCTTAAAAAATTCAAGATTTTTTTGTAAAACTGAAATTTTTGCGGGAAGTTTTGTAAAACAAATCTTTTTAAGAGTGGAATTGAGACTACTTGGAATTTTAAGTTTTTGGAACATTTGTGATTTTTAAAAAGTAGACATTATTGGGAAAATTGGTATTTATTTTATTTATTTTTTTTCATTTTGTGTAAAATTGAGACTTTTGTTGGAATTCGGATTTTTATTTGGAAAATTTGGGATTTTCAAAAAATGGGAATTATTGGAAATATTGGCATTTTTTGATTATTCATTTTTTTTTTAATTTCACATTATTTTTGCTAAACTGACTTTTTTGCAGGATTTGATGTAAAACAAAACATGCAAGTTAAAACATGTTGTTTTATTCAAAATCGTAAAATTTGATTTCAATAACAATTAACTGAATGTGCTTAAAAATCATTACATGGAAATTTCACGAAGCCAAGTAAACATTGCGAAAAATGGTATCAGTAAATACTACAAAAATCAATAAAAAAGCTCAAATATATCTTTAAAAAAAGACTGATTGGCTGTATTAATATTTTTTTAAATATATGTTTGTAAGGCTCACCCCAATTCTTTTCAGTTTCAAGTGGGTTAAATTGTGTCCTGGGCACACTGCAGAGAAAACTAACCAATCCCAATCATTCTTTTTAGTCAAAAAATTTCCATAATTTCGTAGAGTTTGATAACTTTTCGAAAAAAAACGCAAACTGAAACTTGGGTTCCCTAAATTGTAAAGTGAGTTTCGAAATCGGAATGCAAGTTTCAGAAATCGTAAACTCGGTTGCCGTCATTGTAAATTCCAATTTCGGAAATCTCGCGTTCCAGTTTCAGAGACTTTTTTCCAGCTTAGGAAACCGAGTTTCCTGGGTGTGTTCCCACTTTTACAGAACCGCAATTGTTTGTCCCTTTTTGTCCAATTTTCTGAAAAATTAAAACTTTATCCGCACATTTATCTTAATCTGAAATCGTTTAAGAAACTGTAAAACAAAGGTCCCGTAAAACTAAAAAGAACGTAAAATATAGACCAACATGTTGCTGGTAATTACGTCGGAACATTCAACGTGACAAAAGTTCCGAGAAACTGCGGAAACACCGCCATTTTGAGAATTTATAAGTCCTATTTCGGGGACGGCACACCAATTTCCGCCGCAGTGTGACCAGATTACGGGGACAGCGCGGTGTAAACGACGAATCAATACAGTCTCAGGATCTAAAAATGAGAGCCACTGGTGTAAATTGAGCAGTTTCAACAAATGTCATTCCGTCAAAAAAAAACGGCGAAATTCACGAACGTCCGAATAACGAATACAGCAGTTAAGAACCCGGGGGTGGGAAAGGAGCCATATTCCAGGGAAAACATGATGGGAAAACACGCTGCAACAGGGTGGTACGCCATTCAAAATTGGGTTTCAACGTAGGGCAGTTTTACTGATACAGTATACCGATATATAATTTCCATCCAAAAATATGACATTTTTTGCCCCGAGTCGCTTATCGACTTTAGAAAAAGGTTGTCGATAAGTGCGGGGTGCTGTACGTAAGTGCGGAGAAACGAAGGGGGTGGGGGGTCAAGGACTCGGAAGTCGAGCTTCGTGTAAGGATGTAACGGAAAAATTTGTACAATATACGACGTCGTGTAATACTACAGAAAATAGAAATTTGCTCTAATTCGTCTTGGGTAGAATTTGTGGCGTTTGAGCCCCAAAATGATTATCACAATAATTAACATCCAGTCCAAAGATGGCTCTATCTTCGATCCTACTTGAGCTCCAGTGGTTGAGGGTCCGATTCATGTACATTACTCGAGTGCCCCTGAAATGAACAAAATAGAAATGAGTAAGGTTGTTCTCGACTAAATGACCAGTTTGAAACTTTTGATGATAATGAAAATAAAAAAATAAAAAAAGGACAATGGGTTCGAGTGGCTCGGTAACGCTGAAATTATGATAGGGTTCTTTTCCAGAAATTTCATAATCAACTGTATGGCAATTATGATATCCACGACTTTGCAAAATCGACTCGTAAAATTAAATAGTAATATTTTGCAAAAATTATTAAATGATAAGAGCTCGTAATATTGAACATTTTTTTTAATAAACAGTTTTATAACATCCTAAGAAAATTTGGAGCATTTTTACAAATGTCGGAAAACGTCGGGAATCTTAAAATTTTGTGGCAGGAAAAGTTTAGCAAATTTTACTCCACAAATATAGAAAATACGGAAAGATAACTGTTCAGTGTAGAAAATATTGGCGAATTTATCCTTGACAAATATTGTGAATTTAGCAAGTTTGTCTACAGTAATTGTTTAAAATATTGGCAAATTCATCCTCTGCATTTTTTAAAATGTTAGCAAATTTATCATCTTAAAGTTTTGAATTTTTGAAAATTTATCCTTTGAAACTTTTTAAAATGTTTGCAAATTTATCCTCTAAAACGTCTTAAAAATTTAAAAAATTTATCCTATGTAACTTTAAATTTTTTTTTGCAAATTTATCCTCAAAAACGTTAGAAAATTTTGCAAATTTGTCTTCGGAAAGAAAACAAGAAGTAAAACAGTTCGTTGTAAATGTTCCGCAACTTAAGTTTATTTTCTCTGCAATAAAGTGTATTCGCACATTTTGAAAATCAAAAATAACATATTACAAATCGAAGAAATCTCAATTCATCCTGAAAGTTGTCGATATAAATCACAAAATTGCCGTAAGATCGAAACGTGCAGCAGAAATTTGGCAATTCAAACTTCGGATTAAAACTCGTATATTTATGAAAGGCCATTGACTTTTTAACGAGGTTGAACTTTTGCATTTATCCAACCAACTAAAAAGCCAGCATCTCGTAAAAGCATCTTGATCACACAAAAAAAGACTACGCGTTGTAATTATATCCTCTTTATAACGAGAGGTAGTGGCAATTCAAATTATAAGTTTCATCAGAAAATAATTGGAGGAATAAGGGGGCTACACTAGAGTTAAGGCGAGGTAATCGACACGATAAAATGAAATATCTCTAGGGGTGAAAATGCCACTTTTACCAAATAAGTAGCCTACCCGCTTATAAGGTGCCTATAGCAAATTCCGAAAAATAATTCGAGCTACCGTAAAATTATCCGAGGAATTTAAGGTGAAGATAGTTTTAGGAAATGTCAATATTGTGGAAATGTTTTTTTTTACACCAGCGAAAATAAAGTCAAATTTCATTAGCGAGCCAAAGAAAATTAATTTAGTATTTCTCATCTCATTATAAATTTAAAATTTTCAATGCCAAATCAAGAATAAAAAATGAAATTTAAAAATATGAAATTAACAAACGATAATTATTTATTTACATGTATGAATATACAGTACATGTAAATATTTTAATTAACAAAATTTGGGAATGTTCTGTATAACTGAAAAACTTGTGGGAATTGTTTCAAAACTTAAATTTTCGTAAAACTGAAATTTTTGTAAAAATGAAACTTCCTTGGTGAAGAGAATTTTTTGTTTTGTTTTTAATTGAGACTATTTGGAATTTGAATTTTGAAAAATTTGGGGATTTTTGAAAAGTGGTATTTTTTTGGGCAATGGAGATTTTTTGAAAAATTTGGAATTTTCTTTTGCAAAACTGAAATTTTTGTGGAAACTGGTGTAAAACAAACTTTTTAGGAACTGTAATTCTTTTGTTTTCTTTTTAAATTGAAACTATTAGAAATTTGATTTTTTTTTTTAAATTTGGTGTTTTTGAAAATTTGGAATTAGGATAAATCGGTGATTTTTGTTTAAAAAATTCAGATTTTTTGCAAAACCTTAATTTCTATGGGATTTGTCATAAAAAAATATTTTAGGAAATACAAATAACAATAAAAACATAATATTTCACACAATTATTAAACAACAATAAACAGAATTATTTTCTTCAATATTTACTACGATAATAAAGAAGTCTTAAAAAAAACTATTTCAATAACCTATTATTAGCTTTATTGCCGCTGGGTGTCAATTGCACTTCTTTATTAATTTATGTAGCTTTTTTCTTCAAAAAAAAAAACGGAAACAAAAAATTCTGAGGAAATATTTCTCATTTTTTTGCGTAGCATCTTCAATTTAATTTATTCTACGACATATATTAAAAAACTAATGCTTATGAAAATCCATTAAATCCATGAAAATCCATTCCCCCAATCCAGAATAATCCCCGATTTTTTATACTCTGGCAATCAAGCATAGCACTAGAGCGTTGCGGAAAAGCTCACCAACAATAGCATCACAAATCCAAATTTTGAATAATCAGGTGCCAGTTCCGCTCCATCTTTTCAAATTTTTCACATAAGTTTCATTCCTCCATGGTTCTACCAAAATTTTTATTTTCAACTTCCCTGACTTTTCCAGGTTTTAAAAAAATATCCCTGACCAATGATAATGTCAAAAATTGTCATATTTTGCAAAATCGACACTGTAAAATATTTTGCAAATTTTATTAATGACAATTTTTACAATAAACATAGAAAAATTGATAAAAAATTTCATGAATTAGTTTTGAAAATTGGACAATTTTGAATTCAGAAAATGTAAAAAGTTTTGTTGCAAATTTATTCTCGAAAAACGTGGAAAATTTTGCAAATTTAAACTCGACGGAAAACGTGGAGAATTTTGCAAATTTGTCCTTAGAAACTGTTGTACATTTTGCAAATTTGTAATGGGAAAATGTAAAAATGTTTCTAAATTGGCCCTGAATACATTGAATTTCCCTGACTTTTTAAAAAAAACGTCATTTTTCCCTGACTTTTCCAGGTTTTTCAGGTCTGGGGGAACCATGTCCTTAACAAGTAGTTCTAAAAATCAGCGTAGTACGGCGTTTAGTTCAACATCCGCCTACCAGATGGCGCTTATTGCCGCGTCAATGAAATGAGCTCCATTTGGTCAAATGCGATGAACTTAACCCCCCTCAAAAAAAAATGTACCGGATAGCACCTGTTGTGTCCTAAGGGAAAGGAAAATAGACGCATAATCATCTTATTCACCTTAGTTCGGTGACAAGAAATGAGCATCGCCGAAGCGAGCTCACGCAGCCCAGAGAATCTAAGATTTCCTCCTGGGACTCCCGGGAATTCAAGGTTCCGATAATCTTATCGAAGAAATTACTTTCGAGCTAATCGCGGAGGTCAAAGATACCAGAAACTGAGAGAATCTCGCGTGATAATGCGCCCTACGTCGAACAATGTTTTTACCCCACAAAATCACTTATCTGATTCTGTTGCATCAGGAGAGATAGATAAAAATACAAGAAAAATAGCAGATTTATTTCAACTTTTAAGTCTAGCTGCAAAAGGAGATCGACTATAACGAACTTTTCATTTACTCCCTTTCATTAAAAAAAACTAAAACTTGGATAAATCAATGATATACATAGTATAAAACTGTGTCCAATCAATAATAAGACCCTTTTTTCAATTTGTGCATTTCTATAAATTTTTGCATTTCTTTATATTTTTGCATTCTTTTGCATCTCTTTAAAACTTGCATCTCTTTAAAACTTGCATCTCTTTAAAACTTGCATCTCTTTAAAACTTGCATCTCTTTAAAACTTAATTGCATCTTTTTTCAATCTTAATTGCATCATTTTCAATCTTGCATCATTTTCAATCTTGCATCATTTTCAATCTTGCATCATTTTCAATCTTGCGTCATTTTCAATCTTGCGTCATTTTCAATCTTGCGTCATTTTCAATCATGCGTCATTTTCAATCTTGCGTCATTTTCAATCTTGCGTCATTTTTAATCTTGCGTCATTTTTAATCTTGCGTCATTTTTAATCTTGCATCATTTTTAACCTTGCACCATT
Organism: Ommatoiulus sabulosus; assembly: GCA_034697705.1. Lineage (NCBI taxonomy): Eukaryota > Metazoa > Arthropoda > Diplopoda > Julida > Julidae > Ommatoiulus > Ommatoiulus sabulosus. The sequence continues at coordinate 9,874 of JAQGAO010004407.1, forward strand.
TTCCATCTTGCATCATTTTCCATCTTGCATCTTTCTCAATATTGCATTTTTTTTACATTTTACATCTTTTCACATTTGCATCATTTCAATTTTGAATTTTTTTTCGACCTTGCATCTTTTAAAACCTCGCTTCTTAAAGCCTCGCGTTGATACGTCACACTACTATGAGGGCAGAACATCGCAACTTCATCAGCGCTTTAGACTTAAGCAGACATTGCAGCCTTCAACCAACGAACATGTAATTTCAGCAGAATTGAAATTACATGTTTATACTTGAAAGTTACAGGAGCAGATCAAAATGCAGATCCAGGCTCAGATCCTGCATCATCTACAGGAGCATCTGCTTGAAAACTTTGGAAAGAGCGGAAAGTTTCCTCCTACTGTCTGGCATCTTTTGCCCGGCAAGCCATGCCTTCGCATTCGCATTTTAATGTTAAAATCCAAAGATCGTAGGATGCCACGCGAGACAAGACAGGAGCAACAACAGCCCGAAAAGCACGCGTGACTAGTTCTCGTTCAACAACGCGTTTTAATCCACGAAGCGTTCCTCAATCTCTTCAGAGCCTTCCTGTATTTACAAATATGCGAGGCAAAAGACCGATTAATAAGTATAACGAACCGGAGAATGTCACGGCCGCACCGGCGCCAATACAAATAAAGGTGACCTTTGGGGGGGAGGGGGGGTTGGTGACTATTGAATTCTTCGGGGTGTTTTATTGGATTTCTGTTGCCCATGACGCCAACCTTGAAGAGAGGCGTAAGGATGACGCACGCGGAGTTGCCTAGGTGACCCACCGACGGAGGCGGATGAACCCCGGCTACTTTAGCTACCATATTGCAACTATCGCGCGATTGTAAGTTTCGTATTATAGCAAAATGAGACAAGTATATAGGCCTACTAATAAAAAACGAGATTTTTCTGAATTTCGGGCGTGGACCTGGAGCGCTTCTTGAAAGCGAGATGTCCACGGACCAGAGTTGAAACTGCAAGATGTGTGGGAAAAGCTGCAGCAGCTACGATTGAAAAGCCTGTCCATGCAATCGATAGAGCATGCAGCTAGGGGTTGAGACATGCGGCGCACGTCGGATTAGCGAGCCTCACTGGGTCCTGAGGTCACGTGGCCTTACCAGCAGGACATAGGGTGGGAACACACTGAATGCTTACTTTCGACGTGCTTCTTTCAGCTTCTTTCCCGCTTGTTTTCATCTTCTTGTTTCCAGCTTTGGGGCGCACAATGAATGCTGATATCAGCGTGATGGTCCGTGTGCTCGGTGGCGCCACTGCATGCGTTATGCTAGGTAAAACATTCCGAGCAAAACCCTGCACATGCGCATTAGCATCGCACGATGAGCGCAGGACACGTTTTTACGGTACAGTGTATAGGCTACATATTGTATATAGGCGGCATACAATCGATGGCTACACTTTTGATCAATTTTTACCACGCTTTACACTTTTGAAAGCACAAATCTGCTTTCAGAAGCTTATAAGCGCTTCTTGTAAGCTCAGCCTGGTTCGGCTAAGCTTTTTTTTTTTGTGTGCGCCCTCTTTTAAAACGCATGCCGCATTTTTATCCCGGTTGGTGGTGCTAACGTACACCGAGTGGTAAGCGCCTGCAATAAGCATTGAGTATGTTCTCACCCATACAGGTGGTTATGGCCACAGCCGCTGATGCATTAGATGCTTAGATGCACGCATGCGACTTGTCCGAACGTGTCCGCGCTTGCACGAAACACGCTCAAACTGGTTTCGCGTCACGTAGACACGTGGAAAATATGATCGAATTACGCCATGAGACGACCGGATTAAGCGACATTTTTCCATAAAGGGAAGCGTATAGGAGCAAAATCCTTTCCGAAAGTTTCGATCGCCGCGATAGTGTCAAAAATAAATTAATATTGGAACTCACGGAAACTACGAATCGCACTTTAGCAGCGGTGAAGTCACGCGTGCAAAAAAGAACGCATTCATCGCGTTCGAAAAATTCAATCGATGATGTAAAACATCATCGATTGAATTTTTCGAATCAATGAACCAACTGCCAAACCGCAGTTTGTAGAGCTGTCCGAGTACCCCTAAAAAGTGCTGGTCAGGGACAAGGACGAGTGTCACCACCGCCTCACGCAACGATGGAAAAGGTGGGGGGGGGGGGAATTAATCATCCGATCCCCGTTACGTAAGCCCCTCGCAGAAAAACAAACTCGAAGCAGTAGAATAAGAGTAAGTAGAACGCCCTTTTGCAGTATTGAAAGTCTGAGTACGCAGGTGCGCTAATGACGCGATGACGGCAGCTCGGTTTCGTCCTCCCCCGCATTGACGTCAATAGCCCGGGAGAGACAGAGACGCGCGCCCTTGATTTTCACCGAGTGCAACTATCGATCCGAGGGGTTTAAACTTGACCTAAATAAGGAGACGAAAGGCGGGATTTCCCCGCTCGGCAACACCAGCTCCATGCTGCTGGGGAGGAAGTGAAAAAGAGGACACCCAAAACAAAGGGGTATAACCCACTTTCCACTTGCATGGACAGAAACAGGAGTGCAAGAAGTACTGTAGCCCAACAGAAAAAAAAAATTGTTCAAACGAGCGTTGCAGATCAAAAAATTCGTCTTAACAAACGCGTATCCAAGCAGATCGGATGTCTATAGCGAATGACTAGCAGCGAAAAACAGAAATTCGTCTTAACGAACTGCCTGCCGAATGCATATTCACGCAGGACGGAATTTCAGCAGCAGATCGGTCATACAAGCTGCCTATAACAAATGACTCGCAGCAAAAACTAAAATTCGCCTTAACGAACTGCCTGTTGAATGCACGTTCACCACGCGCTGCAAATCAAAAAATTCGTCTTATCGAACTGCTCGCCGAATGCATATTCAAATAAAGCTGTCTAGCGAATGACTTAGCAGCAAAAACAAATTCGTATTAGCGAACCGCCTGCTGAATGCATGTGCAAATAAAAAATTTCTTAAATAAAGATGTCCACGAAATAAGACGAACTAACTGCAGTTTTGAAACTTCAAACTAAGAAATTTACTTAAAAAGCCTCAGTAGCATGCCTCATAACTACTTTTAAAATATTGATCCAGAAGTTGGACCGGGATGAACTTAAAAAAACTGGCAGAAATCCTGGTGAGGTGAGGCGCCACCTACCGAGAACCACATGCTCTCGTTCCTGCTTCTAAGTGTTTTTTTCGTGTTTATAACATGTAAAAAGACATTATTTTAAACATTTTTAAAACTTGATTTTCTGTTACGGAATCATAGCTTTCGTTAGAATTGTAAACTTAAAATTGCCGCGCTTTTCTTAAAGTGAATGAATCAGCCAATAGATGGCGCGAGCATGCACTACTAGATCTCTACTACTAGAGACATTGAAATCTCTTTATCTCTTTATACGAATTTTTGTTAGTACGAACTCATTTCCAGTCCCCGTACTTTAGGGTATACACGTAACACGAATGATGTTGACTTCTTCGTTTAAGAGAAATTAAGACGAATTCCAAAAGGAATGAATTTTCGAGTTCCAGAGCATTCGCGCTACGTTTCATTAAAACGAACTTTAGACGATATCATGCACGTGGAGTAGGATTTCAACCAAACTTCGATGAAACTTTAGTTCTTATAGTTGATGTCGTGTTTTGTTTGACATCAGATATCAAGAACTGCAGCTTAAACGGAAAAATGTTGACGTCCCTTGAGATTCGTCTTTAACGGGGTTCGACTGTACTCACAAAATACATAACTACTTACGAAAGAGCCGTACCGGTATAGATTAATACACGTAACTCGTAAAAAATGAAGTTTTCCGTGTTTTCGCCAAAAAAAATGATGAAGTTTTTGCAACAAAAATATGATGTTTTCACCACAAAAATTAAATTTCCACAACATAACAACGACGTTTCCAGAAAAACAAAAATTTTAAATCAAAACAAAATGACGTTCTCACAACAACAATAAATGCAGTTTTCACAACAAAAACATGAAGTTCCCAAAACACAAAAACGAAGTTTTCAAACCAAATCAAAACGTAAAAAAACCAGTTTTAAATAAAGTTTTTGTGATGTAGTTTTCAAAACAAACAAATTGAATTTTCACGACAAAAATATGAAGTTTTCGCAACAAAAATTTTCAAAACAAAACGACATTTTCACAACAGCAAAAAATGCAGTTTTCACAGCAACAAAAAATGCAGTTTGCAAAACAAATGAAATTTTCACAAAAAAAAAATACGAAATTCTCACACCAAAAAAATAAAATCTTTACGACAAAAAAATGAAATTTCACGACCAAAATGTTAAGTTTTTACACCAAATAAAAACAAAAAAGGAAACTGCTATAATTTTTAATATAAAATTTCCCCATCTAATTATGCAAAAAGCGTCGGCAGACTACTACAAAGTGCGGTCAGCGCCTACGAAATCAAAGGATATCCATTTCAAAGAATGACGCCAAAATGTACCGTCCAAACCCCGCTGTTGGTCCGAGATAAAGAATTCATATTCGGCTGAGGTCACGAAGGTGGGGTGTGAAGTCACAGCTAAGAAAAGTGCCACACGCCTAGCTCACTTCCATTGTTTTTAAGGGCCGGGCCTCCTTTATAAGAACAGACTCATCAGTTCAAGAAGGGTCACGAAGGCCATGACCTAGCCCGGGGTATTTGAACTTCCTCCCACTCTCCTGCAGCCAGAGATAAAGGTCGAACCACTACATGGAAATTTCATTAAGACGAACCAACAACGACAAAAAAAAGCGATTTTCGAGCATAATTGCTTCAGGTGCAGGCGAACAAACTTCTCACGAGTCTATTACGTATAATTTGCAAACTTTTTTTAATTCTAAAATTCAGGTAACCGTGATGTAACGTCACTTTTTTTTAATAGAAATATCACGTAGTACGAGTTGCGTAGATCGATTACCGTACATTTATTCATAGTGGTCTTAATAAAATTCAGAAAATATTTCCTAAAATTGCGGCTGTTTTTAGGATGAAAAGTAGCCTTCATTAAAACGAACGTAAAACCACAACTTCGAACATGCTGTGTTCGAAGCAGGTATCGACAAAAAAAATTTAATTTGTAGACGTAGAATTACGTCATTCCCCGACTTAAAGTGGAGAGTTTTGGAGTTTCGGAAGTCATACAAATGTTCGTCTGATGACATATTGCATTAAAATTCTGATGACGTTATTCGTAGTTTTTGACGATGCCGTCATTCAGAAAATTTATGATGACGTCGTTCTTAAAACTTCTGATGATGACGTCGATCTTAAAACTTCTGATGATGACGTCGATCTTAAAACTTCTGATGATGACGTCGATCTTAAAACTTCTGATGATGACG
>JAQGAO010004408.1:0-15214 GCA_034697705.1 Ommatoiulus sabulosus
TTCTGCATAATAGTTTCTGCAGTAAAGGCATTGGGATATTTTTCTGGTCAATTTCTGCACATTACTTTTGTATGGGTCGAAGCACCTTTATGAAAAAAAAGGGGCGGAGTTTTTCCAAAGAACCTCGAATGAACCTCAATTTTTTTAAAAGTGTAGGGATAACACTGAAATAGTAATGAAATACTACAGCTGTATGTTTATTACTTAATACTTAACGCGTTTGAAATTTAAAAATGTAAAATTCACAATTCCTTTACAATTGTTTCACGTACTAACTACATGTATATGGTCAAACAATTTTTTTATTGAAAATGTATAATTTTCAATTAAAACTACATACATCTTCGAAAAATTATCGCTGAGAACTGATCACTGGTAGACCATATCAACCATATACTTGTATATACTGTACATGTAAACAGCGTTTTCTAAATTTAATGGACACGACGAGCATCAAGTTATTGAGCTACAGATAAGTCCAACATCAAAATCAGGTTTTCAGTTAGATACACCGCGCGCAATTATCTTTAAATTACTCTTGTAAATCCAGAAAAATGCGAACAAACAGTCGTTTCGTACGATCGCTGCTAATTTAGCATTTGATATGGCATAAAATCATCCGAGCTTGAAGACATGAATGGAGTCATTTTTATCTACGCGCGAGTAATTACATGAGAAAAAAACAACGGTGAAACTAGTCCATATTCAGTTTAGCAATGATATATATAAATGATGACTTCTTAGAAAATGTTTAGGGGGAAGATCACCGAACTATTTTAATGCACGAAGCGATCATCAACAGTTCATCTACACTTAAGAAGCGCAACAGAAAAAGGTTAACTATTTCAAAACGGCCGCGTGCACTGTCAGAGAAAACTTCTTTTCATGTCATAAATAAGTTAAAATGACTGTGACCACCCTCTCATTTTCTGTTATTGCTCTACCTCCACTGGGCCTACCTGCGAGAACAAGAATGTGGGGTCAAAGAGGAATTACCTAGTGATGGTCGTGGGTTTTTTTTCTTCAGCTGCCCAATTTTCCCTATCAAATGAGCCATAGGTGGACGTTGGACACCAGATAAACATATTTTTGTTGGTGAAAACGTTGTTATTTGAGGGGGTGATAAACGGGGCCAAGTTCAAGGGCCTTTCAATTGCTCCAATAACACTACACGAGCCACTCGAGTGAGGAATTGAGGAGGTTGAGGGGGCAGTAATTGATGAAATGGACATTCGTGAAATTACTTTCAAGGCCTTCTAAGACGAAAGGTAATGAATTCCCCCAAGGTCCCAAACCGCAGACAAGTCACTGTCTCGAAACATGCGAATATTTTGAAACGAGTGACAGGAGCTGGAGGATTTGACCATTGGGGAAAAAAAGTCAATTTTATAATGGAAAGGAAATTCGCAAAACGTTAATGGATACAGTATATCGGTACATATATACTGTACATAATGAAATAACTTGAAATAATCGCTCCAACCAAATGATCAAAACACGAGCAAACGATTGTCCTAATCCGTCGTTATAATTTCCCAATTAATTCAAACTTTTTAAAGTTAACCCGTGTAGAAAACTTTTAATTCTGAACTGTTGATAGTGTTGACAAACCTTAATTTTTCGAAACATTCAACACTTATTCAAGTCACGTCTACACAATATTTGGCTTCATTTTAAGTTTTCTGCTTGCATATCAAACTGCAATCCTAAATTAAACTTGCGCTAGAAAACTTAAAAAAAACTTTTAATTAACTTTTAAAAAGCTTAAATTAATAATGCTGAAGTGAATACATGTATACAGTAACTCAAAAGTTAACGTCTCGAACACATTGGAAATAATATAAACCAACAAATTATACACTAACACCTCGAGTTGGGATTGCCACGGTATTCGTTTATACCACAGTTTTCTCTAAGCAGAATTCAACGTTTATGACATTGAATCCGAAGGCAATCTCTTTTTAAAACATCACTCAGACAATTTTACCTAAACGAGTCGTTTCTAAATTACAAATCTAAACGGCCTAGAAAAGGAAGAAAACTCATTTCCATAATGGCCGTACTCCTCTTGGGTACATCTATCATCAAATTCAACCTATTCGTTCGTAATTGAATTTAAGCAATTTGGGACAAGTGCAGTTTTACCTCGCCCTATACTTTGCGATACTACCGTGTAGCATTTGTTTTAGGAATCCAGTTTTATTAGGAATCCAGATTCTACGGTTTCAACCTAAAAACGAGCCTGCGTTTTAACATTTAACTCTAGGCGACATCAATTTAATCTTCCGAGGCCACATTACGAAGGTTTTCGGCTTGACCGCCGCATTCCTTGGGCGAAGATTTAATAGATTAAGGCCGGGTTTAACTACCGTATTTTGGTTTATAGCCGTGGCAAACGTATATTTATAGGGTTTTCCAGGTTAAATCGTTTGATGCTTATTTACGCGGAACATGACAGGGATATATACGTAAACATAACAAATCGCCAGTGAATCTTCGTCCAATCACAACGAAGTAAAAAAAAGCATTCACCCCAGAGGATCTTGAACCAGAAGTTATAAATCAAATCTCTGGCAACTATACATTGGATATGTGCTTGTATTTTTAGGGACAAATAGACACCCTTTGCAGGGTCCCCCCCCCCTCTTATTTAATCGATAAAAGACCTAGCATTATTTGAAAGAAATTGAAAAACGTCTCAATCGATAGTTTTTCCGCACCTCCAAAGGGAAGGTCAGCTATTTGAAACTTGCTACGTTGCAAAGGCTGCCAGAACCACTTTAAAAAGTGAAGTCATCTCGGGGGTCACTATACCCTCTAACCGCTTTAACCTGATGCATTAATCTTATGTAAAATTAGCACTTCGAGGTAAGAGTGAGTCTATAATTTTACGTTTTTGCTCTCGATGCCTTTGAAGACGTGCCAAAATTGACTTGTTGGAATTACCAGTTTGTTATAATTTTATCGGTTACGAAGCGAGATTCAGCAACGCAGTGCAACCATCCACGAACGAAAACAAAGCCACCTCGTAATGATGCGAATTATTCAAAAAGGCATATATATATTCCAGAGAAATACACAGGGAGATATAGTCAGAATACTATATTTACTTCCGCATTATCTTACGCAAGAAGTAGATACATGTAGGCCTACATTCCGTAAAATATTCAAGGCAGTTCGTGTATTTATGAAAATATTTCAACATGTCCTATAAGGTCCATTCTCTATACAGTATATGGTAATTTGCCATTTTTTTAGCTGTTAAAAATAATATAACGTAACCAAAGAACATCATAAAACATGAAACTGCGTAAAATGCACCTTTTTAAAATATACATTCATGCGTGTATCCATAAGCAGATAGATACACAAAAATCCACGACTATATATATTTATTAGTTCATTGTTAACAACTTCAAATTTCACACAGATTAAGTGATATTGAGCAAAACAATGTTTTATTTGATGAATATAAGCAATGTTATTCCTGATGATGCTTTTTCGGAGAAAAAAAACAACGATAAAAAATGGCAATAAACTTAAGAGCGCCATGCGAGTGCGTGCACCCTGACGAACTCAAAAAGAGCAAACCGTATAGTAACGCCGCTAAAAGGTTGTTTTACGTTTTCCTGAGTCGTATTTTAGGATTTATGCGCGATGTTTATGAATAGTAATGCAATAAAAGATAATTTTTAACCAAAAAAGTTATGTAAACATGATTTCAGAGTGTTAACCTCGAGAAAAGCAAAAAAAAAAACAATCTTAGTACACGCAGTTACCTATAGAAGTGAAGAGCAGAGACAAGATAAGCCTGCAATCATTTTTTATGAAAAGTCGTGCTTTATGGTGTGTAGGAGGGGCATGTGTTGCAACTGCAGATTCCAACGAGTAAATGACCCATGTCAACTGGCATGAACAATGATTTCGTAACTCCAAAATTTCCTTTTGTGCAATTAAAGAAACCATCCACATAAGCTATACGTTTTATGAAATGCTGGCGACCATATCACCATAATGAATTCTCCAACATCAAATATTAGCTTGCAAAATACGCTCATTACGTATGATATGAAGGGATTTTTAATGAAACATAGCCACTACATATAAAAGAATTTCTTGTCATAAAAATCTATGCTTAACAATTGCATATCATATTTGAAATACATTGTACTGTATTTCATTTAGCCTTCTTTAAGACATAGAACAATATACATTTTGAAAGTTATAAACATGTTACGCTTTACTTAAAAAAATGTTTTCAATGAAAAATAACAATAATTTGCTATTGTCATAAACATGATAAACATTATTCATTCTTGATCCAAGAAGTAATACGTGGGACAGAACCACGTATCGGCAATAAATACTCTTGTGTTTATTTATCTCTTCAATTGACATTACAGTGCTTCTATACAGTTATCACGTTGTTCCTAATATCATTTCTAATTGTCACTTTTGCTATCGGATTAGGACTTATCAGTGAGTAAGCCAACTTTACGGCCTTTCCAATGCCACGTTCAAACAACGTTGCTGCTTCCATCAACATATATATAAGCATACTGTATTGATAAACGATTAGCTATCTGGTATGTCTGGTACGCGTATATACTGTACATGCAGGCATTGCAAAATGTCGAATGGTATTTCCACCAACAACCACCACTTGGCCTGGTTACGAATTTCGTTTACAACTTGAGAAACACTCAAATGTTATCTTTCTGCAAAATACCTCATCTCTTTGCCATAAACAATGCCCATGGGCAGAATTACAAACAACGATTACCTATATCGTTTCATGCAGCAAAACTCGCCTTTTCACAATCAGATTGTCTGCTGCTGATGCAGACTATGTCTTCTTTTTAAATGGCGGTTTTCCATTTTCTCTTAATTGCTATCCTACGTCGTTAACCCATGTTTCCAACACTTTCTCAGCATGACAATGACATTTTAAAACAAAAGAACACTCAACTAAAAAAATATAGAGAATGTTTTTTAACTTTGCTGCTATAGTGCTCATCGCAATATCATTTCAGTAAATGCCAAGTTTGACCAAGTTGACCAAGATGCTCACAAAATGAAAGCCCTTTAAGCATCCTCTAAGTTCCACGATGAAAGGTTGGATCAATAGGTCCTGTTTCTGGACAAAAATATGGACAAAAGAGTAATCTCAATTTTCAGATTTCCATTGAAAATATGAACACTATATATTGAAAGATAAAATATTAATTTAAATATGACATTCAGATGGATACTCAGCTTTATACATAGTAAGTAGAATTCGAGTGTTGATACAATACTGACATTACCGTTTTGAGATAATTAATAAATATTACAATTTATGATACTGCCGAGGTCATATGCATATTCTGTACCATGACGAGCTTAATATGGACGCAACGAAAAAACAAACGGTCACGTATCTACAGTAGGCATGTGCTACCTTCTACAGGCTGTATGTCCATTTCAATACAAAGCAATACCGGTAGGTGGTTCTGTGGGTGCTCGAGGTAAACTGCGAGTGCATGCACCTTGAGCGTTGGCAATGAACATGTTAAGCAATTCCGGAAATGGAACCATCGTCGGACAGTTTTAGGCCACGTTCTGGAGGATTCAACGGCGTCAACGGGTTCCGATCTAAAAGAGCATTTTAAATGGAAATTACCAACAGAGCAGCCTGTGCATGAACAGTGAACTTGTAAAAACTGCGTCAAAATGGTGCCTACGAAGAACGGGTCGAAAGGTGAACTCGTTTCATTCCGAATCAAGCTTGTCTTCCATTTTTGGTGAATGAAATCCCCCTTAGGTGAAAGATAGGGTTACTGGCAAATTTAGCACCTCCAACCAAGAAACGGCACCTCTTTAACAAGTGTTCTATGCATTCAAATCTCTTTGGGAAGGAATTGAATTCCAGTGACTCGTCGAAAAATTGACAGCCAATTTGATATAGAAAATATGTACGAGAACAGGTACCCAATACAAAAAACCGGATTGGAAAGCTAACTATTATCAGATGCTTATACAACATCTGAGGTGGTGTTATAGAAGACTGAAAAAGCGATTAAAAAACTAACGCGACGCTTAATTGTGCTGAAATCTACCAAAAATGTCGACCAACAACAGTCACCCAGACAGGCCAAATTAAAAATGTAGATAAAACATTTCGGTTTCTTGGTTCTAATATTTACAAGATATGACAAAAGCATACAATGCCCTTTCAAATGTTAATTTTTTTAAAGTAGATGCGAAATCTTGTTCTAAACACAGATATAAAGGTAAGTATATCGAGCTCTGAACACAAAAGTTTGTGCGAAGTCAAGCAAGATATCCAAACTACGAGAATACAAAATGCAAGGTAAATACATCGATGTCTTATTTTGTATATGAGAATTTGCTCCATTTATTGAAGTCGAATGTGGAATGTACTTTAATGTAAATGTTGTTCGCAAAGTTTGAACACATAATACCGATTTGTGCTCACTACCTCGTACATTACAGTGCATCGTTCATGAAAACGCATATCATTGAAATGCATCTGTCATAAATCTTAATTCCACACAATGCATATGCATAAAATGTTTACGAACCAAGATGTCAGCCAAAGGGTTACAAAAAATGCTATGATGGCAAACGGTAAATCTCCATTCGAAAAAAAAACCATCACTTTCATTAATTCGTTATTTATCCCTGAACGTCATATGTGGACAAACATTTATATAGAGCTATATAGGACACCAGTTATCCCAGACTATTTGTGCTGACAAAGTACGAAGCTAGAGTGATAATACTGGCGCGTATGGAATCCAGTGAAAGCTGCACTGAGAGCCTGGGATTATTACATGTACATGTACGACAAACATATGAGCGACTCAGTGGCTAATTATCGTTTCTCTTATGTCATAACAATGATATTCTCAACAATCAGCTCATTACTTCCTATATCTTGTCCACGCATGCGCATTCCTGTTTCAGGAAATTAACCTGAGTACGTGTGCATGCCATCTCATTAAAGCCTTTTCAGTGTACTCTGTTGCAACCTGCAAGTTCCTATCTTGCTGTTGATAGTCCTTTGAAACGAAGACCTGCTTCAAAGGTAACGTTAATTTCACATCAGCAGTGAAATCCACGGGGAGGCCATCTTATGGACGCTTTCAACTGCTTCCTGCTCATCACCGTTATAATGCTAATATTAGTAGGCGGGGTAGCTAAACATGCTTTCAAAAACCTGTTGCATGCCTTCATTCGAAGGAAATGTTCAAATAATTTTCAAATTCACTCTGTTAAATCAACAATTTGATAATCGAGCTGGCAAGCCCATCAGGAGAAATGTCGGTTGAACTGGTTGCAAAATGCACTATTTATTGCCGCCATTGGCACATCAAAATGTCATAAAAGATCCATTAAAATGCTTTTTCAAAGAATGGTGTAACACATTTCATACGATGAAGATGTGGCAAAATATTGGAACAAAGAGGAATAATGCATTTTCAAATAACTTCACATGTCCTGCCCAATTTATAAGGAACATATTTTTTAGAAGTGTTATTTAAAATACATTGCAAAAGAGGCATAATCACCATATTTACAAATGACACATGCATGGACATTGTAGAAACAATCACATGCTTTGTGAATTTTATCGTTTCAAAAACTTTGTTTTACAATGCAATTTCACAAGCATACGATGTGGAAAAGATACAGCATTTCGTCAAGTTTACTGACGGTATACTGCAGTGTTTTTGTATCGGAAAAAATACGTACATTCCAATTGGTTGAAAAAGCGTATCATATGGTGCATTTGTGAAATGCGTTTCGCATCAATGACCAGTTGCGTCTTGAAATGTAAAAGTTCTTAGATGTAATCCTCGAAGCCTAGATACGCAGAAAGGTGACAAGGAGATTGGAACCTGATAAAATTATAAATGATTTAAGAAGCGAAGCAAAAATTAGGGTGGGTTTAAAGAGTTCGAGGATAGTTTTTTAACCTGAGGAAAAACATTGGCCAAGATCTGAATTTTGAAAGACATCGCGCTATAATTATATGCTGAGCCTCTGCTATTTGCCTGAGTGAGTAGGTCACACTTGTCACACATTGTGCGCACTATAAAAACCCACGTAAATCTCAGTCGAAATGGCAAATCTAGCTAAATTGATTAATGAATGACTAATGAATGATTCCCTTATTTAAAGCTATGTAATTATGGGGATTAAGGACCAGAAAATTGCATGATATCTTATGTAAAAAATATAAACTATGTTGGAGACAGGGCATTATTAGATATAGGTGAAGTGTTTTAAAACTACTGCGAAATGTCAATTCCTGTTATCCGTTAGGTTCCCAGATGACCATACATTTTGATAACGTATGTCACGTTTCTGTGATAATACAGTACATCAAAAAGCAGTGCATTTGAAATTTCAATCAACTATCAAGGACATAATACACTTTAGAAAATGACATCTGTCAAGATACTTAGTATACGTACATTTTTATTTTCTGATAAATATATTGAGAATATGGCTTAAGATTAACTTAGGAAAAAAATTTCCAGTACAAATAATTCATAACCAATTTATGAACTGGTTAATATTTAAATTAGCCGCCATTTCAAAATTGACAACAGAAAAAAAAGGCAATACAAGTTGGAAAAAAATAAAAACTGTCACAATTAGTACTGTACAACAATTACATCTATGCAATATGATGGGGGAAAAACAAGGCTAAAAATGGCAATCATGTAACAATTACTATCCTGATTTCCAAAACTGTCCAAAAATACATTATTACCACAGACGGCGCAGAAAAACCGACAAACTAGCTATTTTGATGTTTAGAGCAATCCTATTTTACACAGAAAACTTGGAAATTGCTCCTAATAATGTTGAAAAGGATGAGAATTATAACTAACAATGAAGATTGAGTGAACTAGTGATGGATTATATATTTCTAACATAGGATATACGAGCCACAAAAAATGTGAAATTAATGGCACTAGTGATTGTAATAATTCAAGAAGCCGAGTAGGAATTTAAGACGAAGCATAAAATAATTAGTAGGCCTACTAAAGAGTGATGCATGCTTGAAATTAACCTGCAATCTTTCCACATACATGTACATCTCATAGCCTATAACTAGTAATATTATCACAATGTGGAGCCACTTTTTTTAAATGCGAATCTGCCAAGGGCAGTACGAAGGTTTTGTCTGGAAACAATTTGAGATTTTGTTATTAAAGAGACATAAAAATAGGTCTACCCAGGGGCATTTGAGTATCCGTTTACAACAATGGATTCCGCACACGCACCTCACCAAAGATGACGAACAAGAAAAGACGTTCTTGAAGAAAATTGGCAAAGATACCCTGACCAGCCATTATAAGTCAACTCCTAAATTACTCAATTATTTCCTTACGTGTAGATAGATTTCCATTGCGAAGGGTTACTTTTCTTTTTGCACGAAGACAAAAAAGCATGAAATATGGTGGGCGACCCAAGCTATGACCTTTCAAGGGCAAGTAATGCTCCACATTTTTTTCAGCCTCTCAATGCATGGCGTCTTACCTGTACTATTAGTTACAATACCCGAAAGTTTCTCACACAAAGAACAAAGCGATCGTAATTATAACTTTCTGCCGGAAACGGCATATTATTATATAATGAAAATGTTATTTTGCTGTGCAATTACATGAATTCAAATTATAAATCATATTCTGATAAGAATTTTGTTAAAAAAATAATGGTCTGTAGGAATAATTATGTAAAAAAATCATGAAAATTCATGGATTGTAGCTTGTTGAAAACAATGTAGGTGAAACTTCAGGGCGGTGGGGATTAACCCTAATGGCCTGTTGGTGCCATCAACTGGGCGCTTTAAATGTGCAAATGAATATGTTTTTCTTGGCTATAGTGCTTAAAAAAAATTCAAAGGGTTAACCCAAAACTAAAGGTCGAATAAAAATACCATTCGTTGTTTGGGAAAATATTTGAATTACAAATGTATGCATGCCCCTAAACTCCCAAAGATAATGAAAGACACTTAACGAACACTTACACACAAATCTTCTGATCATGTACATTATTAGAACACTCTTATCTGACTTAGAAAATTTGGAAAACAAAATCTAACGTCAAAGACAAAACGATGATAAGTCATAAAGAATTCATAGCAACGTGCACGATAATGTGATTCTTGACCATAATATGAAGCGTAGGAGCATTCGCCTGAAAATGGGCTCGACCCCCCTACAATATGCATGGCATTTGTTTGCTGACTATAGGGAACTGCGTTGAATTGAATTCGTTTAGACGACGCGAGGATACATATGCATCGTCTTCTAGTATTGAAATGAATAATATTACAATTAAGTTCATTTACATGTTTATTTGATCACTGCACCCTAAAGTACAAGTTAATACCAAAATATGAAGCGACCTTGGGATCACCACTACATGTACATGTATTTCCATCACAGTAATGTAATCAAGTGAAATCGTTTGACTGCATGATGCATTTCCCTTCAAGTTTCCCTTTTGCAGGTATGATATTCAGACATGACACAGCTGAGGGCAAGGGAAAGTTCAAGGTGAAGTGTCTTGAAAATAGTCCATAGAACTCCATAGAACGTAGCACCAACTTGACGGTTTTCAAACGGCAAATGCGTCCAAAATATCATTGGCATGAAATCCTCAAGCGCCTTTCAAGTTCATAAACACTTTCGCCAAGTATTTGTGACATATTTCGTTAGAAAAAAAAACCAGCTAGTCCAACACGCCGGACGGTCGGAAACAATGAGGCCATGGGTTGGGCCCATCACGAAGGCCCACCTAGGTGAAAATAAAAACGAGGCCAGCTTTATACGCCTATAGTCAACTGTTCTTCTAACTGAAAATGTGTCGATCCTTCCCCATGACATCAAACATAGCAGAAAATCCTTTGCATGTCAATGAAATCGTGAGTGAATTTGCTCTGCCTTCCGTGTCACTCGCTGACAAGAATGTGCAGGCTTCGGTGAGAAGTTTGGGAGGAACTTCCGCAGGAATGTGATGGCCATCATGGCCATGCATCGAAGCGACAAACGTTCGTTTCGCAGTCTCGCACTTAAATGAAACAAATGAATCACCACGCCATATATCAGGAGGGCGGACTGTAATGCAGCCAAAACGAATTTAAAAACAGTGAAGTTAATTTAGACCCACGCCCCAGAGAAAAGCATTTAGGCAGGCTAGGTGAAGACCTATTGGGATTCGTCTCGGAGAAAGTGCTAGAAGTGGGCCAGGTACGAAATCAGGATTCCCATTGTTTCAGGGTGGAACCAAAACAGATCGAGTACCATTTCTCGAGGGCTGTTTCAATCTGAGTACATGCATTTGAATTCATTTCGCGGAAAAAAAAAATGTAGGTTGGGATAATAATGGCATTGAAATCGCATTCAATGTCTAACATAGCCCGCAGTAACATCAACTTGATATAACGTACCTTGAACCCATGTCCACTGTACAGTAACAATCATACAAAGTTGGTCTTCTTTAAATCAAACGTCACCTACACATGTATCTAACCATCGAAAATAATGACCCAAAGTCAGTCCAAGTCTTTCTTCGAATTTTGAGAACTACTACTTTTTCTGTAAGTAGGTTATCTGGAAAAGAGAGCAATTTAGCGGAGTTGAATAGCATTATTTTTGGAAACTTTTAAGACATACTTTTAAAGAATTTCACAAAACCGCGAGCGTTGTTTTGGAATACATTTTACAGCGACTTCGATTTACGCCAAGAGATGGCACCCCATCCAATTGTTGCCAAAGTAAGATTCTAACATACATGTAACAGAAGCGTGTAGTATACGAGTTCAAAAACCTTATCAGACCCTTATCGACGTGTATCAAATCCGGCCATCAGAGCATGTTACATCACCAACGGTTGACATGTCCCATGATTTATTTCTGATAAATTTTTGCAATTAAGCAATACTTCCATGAAACAGGTTTTACTGAGACGAGATTTGATTAGCTAGCGCAGAGGCAGACAATTTTTTACTCAAAAAGCACATAAGGTTTTTGTTTGGGCATACATGTACACATAGGTAGGCCTACTGAAAACTGACATTACTGTACGCAATTATATTTCTGTCAACAACACGGACATCAAACTGCGAACGCGCGAGTTATTAATGATCCAGAAGTTATAGCAAGACAGATGAATACATTTAACTGGTTATTTGGACAGATGGGTTCGACTTATTATCGATTGTTCCGTTTATTCCATTTATAACGGGCTAAACTGCTTTGGTTTTCAAATTTCATGGCGTGGTTTCCATAAATAAGAAACGCTAATCGGTTTGGCTTTCTTTATGGGTCAATAATTGTAACAATTTCGTTGTGCTTCCGCGCAATGAGGTGTTGTTTTTATGAATCGTTTACAGGATATCATAGTTACCATTTAATTAACACACATTTAAAACCCAATGTGGGTTTCAAATTCCTTCGTGCAAAACTAATTGCAGAAAAATCTAATTTTACAACTTTGCTTACACTATATTAATGTGTATAACGATCCACCATGGGAACCTAGGCATGTTTTCTTACGTCGAAACAAACATTGTTAAGTATACATGTATGTATTGTATACATCCATACATTATTTATTGAAATTTTTTTTATAAGAATATACTGCAATGCATTAGTATTAAATTCAGTTCAATATATTTAGGAATTTTAAAAAAAGATACAGTACGCTTATACTTTTGAAATATCATTCATTCATTTCGGAATGCTTTAAATACGCTATCTGATATTTACGATACGATATGACGCAAGTACGCTACTGTGATTATAGATTTACAATATACACGCTTGAAAAAGGCAAGTATTGCAACATATTTACCATAACAAGACATTTTTAAAATGTTTATCAACCGTATACGTGCAACATTTGGCATAACACTTAGCTTATACAATACTATATGTTATTAATTGGTGAATTTGCACATAATTTATCTGGCAATATTCTAAGTAACTCGTAACTATAAATAAACATTTTAATGACTGCAATGAACGTAATAAATAAAACTTGAGCAGCATAAAATTATAGCATAACTTGCAGATAATCTTTAGGTAAAATTTGCCCTGATCTTATAGTAAGGGGTGAAGAGCATTAGATCAGGAGCACGAGATCCATTACATTGTACCATTAAAAACCAATTACTTTTTCAACTCAAATAAATTGGAGATAATGTTTCAATCATAATTAGTTTAGAGATAGATGTTATCTACTGCATTAAAATAATTTTTGTTTACTTTTTCGTAGTCCAATTATTCAATTGGATTATATTTATTCTGACAAGTATAATTAAGCACAGAATGCGCCTGCCGTATGCTTGGTGAACAATTAAGAGGCTGTTTAGAGTAAAATTTAAAAAGGTCAGTTTTCAATACTCCGCCAACCATGTGCGTACAATGTACATTAATGGCATCTATAATGGCTATAAACAAAAGCCCTACTTAATTAAAATTGACCTATTTCTATTAAAATGCAAATTCTTAAGCAAATAATAAGGCTTGATAGCTGGCCTATTTGCTAACCAAAATTGAGCAAAAACAAAAAGCATTGATTGAATTATCGGGAATAATACATGTCAGGTTCAACAATTGTACGTAATTTCATGACACCTTCAGGAATGAATTCAATGCATTCCGCGAAAATTTCTCGTGTTATAGATTGCCTAGCAAAATCCATTACCAAATTATATTTCCTAGAAAAAACTGCGAAAAAGCGTCGGAGATACGCTTTCGATGCGGCACATTTTTATCCGAATTAAAACGTTTCCAAGTTCATTGACAACATGGATTACAGCCGCATAAAGAGTTGTTTCTTGGCCTTTTTTAATTTTTTTAGGGAAAAAAAGTTTTCAACAAAGCCTACGAAAAAAGGAGAAAAAACAAGTTGAATGGAAACGTAAAAACCCATCAATTGTAGAAATGGAGTATAGAATTGGTTGAAAGGAAATGCGGGGTGCCTTTTGAGTGTAAAAAGAGTGGATAAGCATCAGGGCACATACAGCAACGCATAAATGCAACCGAAATATCACCTTGAGAAATTATTTCAGAACCACCACTGAGTCAATATATAAGTAACTTCCCAGATATTCATATCTGGAGCGTTGGTTTACTACATTTTTTTTAATCTCTGAATAACATTAACGAATGTGAGTGCAACCTGCCATCATTCCGCAGTTCCCGGTTTATTTTCCATTGAAATTCAATCCAATTCAAAACAAGTGCTCAGTTGGCCGTGCTAAAACGCCCAAACAACGCGCAATTAAAGCATGGCGCGCAGGATAACGTAATTTGGGCAAACTCGGGGAAGTTATTAAATGAGGATATCAACGATAGAACAAGAATTGGCATAAATAGTAATACGAGCGTGGGGATAAAAACTGAAAAGACCTTGACTTCGAGTCACCCGAGCAGAAATTCAAAAGGGGACAGAGAACAAGAAAAAAAAAATCCAAAATGGCCGCCAGTATACATGTCCTATGAAGCTTTGCTAAATTCGCAGAAAACTCGAGACACAGCATACCATAAAAACAACGCAAGCTTGAAATTTCATAAAAGTGGCCAAAGAAAAACTACTGTCGGTAGAAATAATTAAGGAAAGCAGTTCCGGATGACAACTCTGTCACGCTCGGGACATCGAGCAACCCATGGCAGACAGAAAACACCAAAAATTCCCAAAATCTGCCAGAGGTCGCAGCCATCAGTATTTGTCAAACTTTGCAAATGTAAAAACAAAAGAATTAAATTGAAACCAGTTTTTTTTTTAATTGTCCAGCTCGTTCCCGTTCGTATTCATTGATCATTTCAAATAATGATTAACTGATGTCTTTATCTTCAGCGCTTATAACAGTAACTAATTCTTCCAGGAAACCCAAGAAGGAACAACGACAAAAACGGACAATTGTAATTCGACGATAATCACGTGTACGCACGCAATTTTTCAGCTTTTTCCATGGCATAAATAAACCCCAATTATTATCACTTGCATGTTCGACGCAGAAGGGTAATTTGGTTATCCTGTCAAAAAATTGCGATTGAAATTTACCGGATGCTTATTTAGGAGTTACCCAGAAACCTATTTTATGTTAAACTAGCGGAAAAACCCGGCTTCGCCCGGGGTTAAATTAAGGTAGAAGAATGTATAAATTGGAAAATTTTCGAGT
>JAQGAO010004409.1:0-15210 GCA_034697705.1 Ommatoiulus sabulosus
GTATGCGAGCTATTGTCATATTGTGCATATGCTACTTGGTGTTATTAAACAGTTGCTACCCTTATTCTCAGTCTAGTCGGTTCCTTGGGGAACAGGGGCAAAGGTTTACAACCATTTATCTCAGATCAGGACGCGTGCTGGCGTCACAGAGGACAGTGGACTTTATTTATTTTTATAGAATAAAATGTTGATTTAATCGAATCATCTGATTAGCCGCTTGCAGGATTTCTACCTTCAACGGCCTAATTTCTAAATCAACGAGTGCACATTTATTATAACAAAGCAGCGATGAGGAAATGGAATAAAAACATTTGGTGACAACTACAGTATATGTAATTTCTTCCTCAATTTTGGTAGTAAGAGTAATAAAAATGCATGGAAAAGTGCAATATACATTATAGATGTTCTCTTAAAAAAAATATAGTCTATATAAACATGCAGGCCTTGTTTATATGGTTTTTACATCCCGAATCAATTGAAATCCATCGATACTATATAGTGCAGTTACCAAAACATGCAGCATTTCCTTTCAACAATGAATGATCCGTTTTCATAAATCACGGTTGGATGAAATTACGTTTATGCATATCATCGTTTGACCGGATAAGGTTCGCGTGTATTTACTACAAAATCCGAAAACATGAGAATACTATTCGCAAAAATCATTCTGACGTTGACCACGAGCTTTATTATTATCGCAGCATCTTCGATGAAGGTAAAAATTAAGGGCTTTCTTTTATCATTATTTCCAAGTGAAATAATCACGACGAATCAAGAGAGAAATTAATTAGGCTAGGCTATTTGAAATTGTTTCCTCGTTTAACTTCCTAAAATTAGCTGAGAATATGTTACGAACTAAAATTACACATTCTCTTTTCTGCGAACTCAATTCCTCATACAGGGGAATATTCGTTAGGGTTTATATTACTCCATTTTAGGGAACGGAGAATTTCCCCAAATGGGTAGGAAAATGGTTGTTTTTAAGAATATTTTTGGTGATATTATATATATATATACTATATTTAAGGTGAGTACAAATTACATTTTTCGTTTTTAAAACCATTCCAGTTTAAAAACCTTCTATTCTTAAGAACTTCGTGGTTAATGCAAAATGCGATTCGTAAAGCTACAGTCTGAGTATCACTAAAATTGATAGCATTATCTTTTAGATTTTACGTCGATAAACCTTCAACTTCGTGTAAGATCGCGTTTCTCACGCTAAGCTTCGCACGCCATGTGCGAAAGATGCTTTTTACGCATGCGCGCCTGTGTGGGACTGTTTTTGAAATTCAATTTATTTAAAATTGACGCTGGAGAAGTTCCCAATTCCTAGTTTATTTACCTTCGTTAAACATTTTAAAAAAAAACCTCAAGTATCAACATATTTAGAGCACTAAAATCTTGTAATAATGGAATTTTAGAATTATTTTAACGTCTATTAATTTATTTTTTTAAGGATGATTGTCTACGCAGCATGGAACGAGCTATAAATTCGACGAGGACTAACTTACTTATAAAATATTGCTTTACGATGGGAGTATTCAATAAGCAAATCAACGGCGAAAAAAAAAGTATTAAAATAGCGTCGAGTTAAAATTTAATGAAATGGAATTCTTAAAATTGCTCGAAAATAATAAAATAATTAAATTTTCATAGGGCCTCAATGTCCAAAATCCTGTAGTTTAAAATTAATGACAGATACCTTTGTCAGTAAGTAATGACACTGCAAAACATATTTTCTATACTAATAAACGTTGAAATAAACTGCGATTAATTTTAATGAGCCATTAATCACACGAGCAAGCGACTTTCTTATTATTTTAGAATGCAGAGAATGCGAAAAAGAGTCAGAACTTGGAGAAAACTGCTACGTGCACTCAAACCTAAAGATTGTGGAAGATGCTTTGGTAAGAAACATTTTAAAAAAATCATATTTTTTGTTTAATTTTTTGACATTTTTAAACACGTATTATTCAACAGGCGATATTTTCAATTTTAACACAGGTTATCGGTGAAGACCACTTGAGGGCGTTGCACACGCTACCCTACGGACTTTTTATAGCTAAAAGCTCCATAGAGGGCGCTGGACTCGGTGCTTTCACCCAAATTGACCTGCCTGCCAAACTCAGATTCGGACCTTACGAGGGGTCATTTCATGAGTCAATTATACAGGATGATGACGTCATGAATTACAGTTGGGTTGTAAGTACATTCGTAATTCTTGGATTATTATTAATAAAGTTTTTTTTAAATAACATGTTACAACTTAAATGTCAAAAACTATGCTTCCAAAAAAAAATCATATCATTTTCAATGGGATTTTTTTCTAAGGAAGATTCAGGCTTGCAATAATATTTTGTGCAGTGCTAACGAAGAAAAAATGTTCTTGGAGTTTGGAATTTTGCAGTTTCAAATTTCCAGAAGTAAATTTTAAGATAATTTAAAAATGTACTTTTAAATGTTAAAAAAAAAACATCTAAATATCATTAAGATTCAACAACTTCAGCAAAATAGTTCTTTAAACAACAACTAATATTTTTTACTGAACTTATTTTTTAAAATTAATATAATTAACTATTTATTAAAATTAAAACAATCACTTATTTTTAAATTTGAAGAGAATATCGTTTACATTTATATTTAAATTTGGGATTACTTTATAATTTAAAAATAGGTAATTATATTAATTACCTATTTTTTTAAATTAATATATTGACTAATTTTTAAAAATTAATTTAATGACCTATGTTTTAAAATTAATATAATTACCAATTTTTAAATTATAAAATGATCCCAAATTTAAATATAAGTTCAAACGACATTCTCTGAATTTTATGTAGCCTACTTATTGTTTTAAAATTAGTATACTTGCCTATGTTTAAAGTATAAAATTATCACAGATATTATTGCCATTATTTAAATTAAACAACAAAATTAATTATATTTCCAATATGTGTCATGATTTTTATTATTACCCTAAATACTATGTATAATGTAAAATTTTTAATAGAGTTATATCACGAGGGTTTTGTCTTTGTAGTTATAAATTGATTAGACAGTTTCTAGCTTAGAAATTTCATTTTTTTTTCGATTCAATTTTGACCAGAATCAAAAATTAGCTGAAATAATTTTTTTCTGTTTTCAAAAGCTTCATGAAGAAGACGAGAGTAAACTGGTGGGTATCGTAAACGCTTTGAACGTGTCCTGCTCCAATTGGTTGCGTTACGTGAACAGCCCTAAATGCCGAAATGAGCAAAACATGTTCGGGGTGGAATACAATCGACAAATGTATTACGTCACGCTAAAGCCCATTCCGGCCGGAAGTGAACTTTTCGTTTGGTACGGATATAATTACGCTCGAGTCCTCGGACTACATCGATACGAATGCAATAAACATGTGTTATATTAAAAAAAAATGTCTCGATTTCAGTGAAGTTAATACATGTACAGAGGCATAAATCATTATTTAATCGATGGTTACTCTAACTGAGTTTGGCGCAACACGCGAGGAAATGGCTCAAAAAATCGAGCGAGCTTTTTAGAAAAATGTGCAGATTTCTAAAAATATTGTACAATTTTTGAAAACAAAAATGCGACTTTTTGGAAAATTTGTGAAATACAATTCGCAAATTTGTAAAATTAAATTGGCAAACTTTCAAATAAAATACGCAAATTTTGAAATAAAAACAGGCAAATGTATGAAATGAAATTCGCAGATTTGTGAATTAAGATTGGAAAAACTGTGAAATAAATAAAATTCGCAATTTTGAAATTATATTCGCAGCAAATTTTAAAATAAAATCCACAAATTTTGAAATTAAATTCACAAATTTTGAAATAAAATCCACAATTTTTCTGAAATAAAAATACGCAAATTTTCTGAAATAAAAATACACAAATTCATGAAATAAAATTCACAAATTTTGAAATAAAATCCACAAATTTTCTGAAATAAAAATCCGGAAATTTATGAAATAAAATTCACAAATTTGTGAAATTTAATTGGCAAATTTTGAAATAATATTAGCAAATTTATGAAATTAAATCCGCAAACTTGTTAATACAAATTGGTAGATTTTTCCACAGACCATTTAAAGTGGCAAACATTTGGTAAATTTATATCAAAACTTAGGCGTCCCGGCCCCTACCCTCGGTCTACGAGTGTAGCCCACCTAGGCCTAGCACCCTAGTTCTTAACCTTTAGTACATATACTGTACATGTACTGTCTTGAAAATATATCTTCGAACGAGGTCATGTTTATATCGCTGATAGAGCATTGAATAAATTGGTTGAAATTCATCGCTCGTTTAGGTTACGCTACCAAAACAAGTAACAAAGTTTTCTCTAAACAATGAAAGAACAGTTTCGTATCAAATGACAGCTGGATAATATTACGAATATATCTCAGTGGCTTGAAATTAAGTTTAGGCATATCGGCGTTTAAACGGAGAAGACTCGGACGTATTTTCGCCAAACTCCGAAATTATGCGATGGATATTCGCACGAGTCATTTCGACGTTGACCACAACATTTATTCTTATCGCAGCACCTTCGATAAAGGTAAAAACAAAATTGTTTTACCATAGTTATCACTTTTAAAAATCAGGATAAGTCACGAGGGAAATAATTGGGTCAGATCTTAAAATTGAGCTCTCGTTTCATCGCTGACATCTGGAAAAATAAACTTACGTAAACCTGCATGCTGGCAGAGATGGGCATTTGTTAGTCGATTGGTCAAGCAAGACCAACGACCGATTGAATGATTAATTAGTGGTAATCTAGACTAATTAGACTTATAGTCGCTAGTCATTAGCCATATACTGTATGTAAGGACTAAATGTCTTAATTTCGTATCTACAATATGTATGTATGGAACTGGGAAACTATCTAAGCAATTTTCGACAATTTTGAAAATAACTCGGCAATAGTCGAAAAGTTTGCCAATTTTTTGAAAAAGCTAAGTCCTAACCGTCAAAAATTTGCAATATTGTCGAAATATTAGTAAAACTGTTGAAAAATCTGCGAAACTGCCAAAAATTCGCAAAATTGTCGAAAAATCTTCCAACCTGCCGAAAAATTCGCACAATTGTCGAAAATTTACAAAATTATCGAAAAATTCCAAAACGAAAAATCTGCTAAACTGTCGAAAAATCTACCAAACTGCTAAAATGTAGGAAAATTCGATGTAAAAAAATTCGCAAATTGTCGAAAAATTCGCTAAATCAATGAAAGTTAGCAATATTGTCGAATAATCTGCCAAACTGTCGAAAATTAAAAATATAGCCTCGCTCGGAGGTTTATTTTGTCATCAATTTAAGTCACGATTGGAAATTTTATTCGACTACACTGTAAAACTTTATTTTGATCCAGCGACTGATGCTACGATACGATTGACTACTAAATTAGTGATTTTAATTTAAAAATTACTATTTTAGTCGTCAATTTTAGTCATGATTAATAAAAATTTATTCGACTAATGCCCAACACTGTTTTCTGGAACATTTTGTCCACAACGAATGAACTCGTCTAAGGAACAGTTTACTAAAGTTGCCTCTGTTCTTACTTAAATGAATTTAATGACTTTGTTAAATTTTCTTTTAAAGGATGATTGTCTGCGCCACTTCAAACAAATTAAAGATTCGACAAGAACCGAATTATTTGTGAAATTTTGCTTTACGATGGGAGTAGGCCTATTCCCGAAAAAGATCAACGACAAAGAAACAGGTATCAGAATGTGTTACAATTTAATAAAATATACAGTAGGCCTATCTAGTCCTGCATGCCTATCGTCGAAGCTCGTTAAGACGAATCTCAAGGGACGTCAAAATGTGTTCGTTTAAAGCGTAGTTCGTATTAACAAAAATCAGACATAACATGACTTCAACAATAAGAATTAAAGTTTCATCGAACTAAATTTGGAGAAAATCTTACCCTACTTTATACGAATGGAAGGTGTTTGTACTTTTATCGGGAAATTTCCCGTTATAACGTATTTTTTTTTTCATTTTACAACGTAAAATGGTGGGAACAATCGGGAGCTCGAAAATCCCTTCGTTATAGCCGAAAATGTGTAATATCCGAATTCGGAATTCATACTGTTTAGACTAATTTAGACCCTAGGATGAGGACCGGAAATAAATTCGTATAAAGCGAGTTTTTCATTTTTTTTTCATAGAGTTTCAATGCCCAAGTTCCTGTACTTTAAAATTATTGACAGATACTTTCGTCAGTAAGTAATGACACTGTAAAACATATTTTATATTAATAAACTGCGATTAAGGTTTTAATGAACCATTAATCCCACTCGCAATCGACTTTCTTATTATTTTAGAATGCAAAGAATGCGAGAAAGAGTCAGAACTTGGAGAAAACTGCTACGTGCACTCAAACCTAAAGATTGTACGAGATACTTTGGTAAGAAAATATTTCAAAAAATTCAAATTTCTTTGTTTAATTTTGGGACATTTTTAAACAAGGATTATTCAACACGTGATATTTTTAATGCAGGTTATCGGTGAAGACCACTTGAGGGCGTTGCACACGCTACCCTACGGACTTTTCATAGCTAAAAGCTCCATAGAGGGCGCTGGACTCGGTGCTTTCACCCAAATAGACCTGCCTGCCAAACTCAGATTCGGACCTTACGAGGGGTCATTTCACGACAGTGATTTAGAAGATGGTGATGCCATTAGTTACAGCTGGATCGTAATTATATTCGAAATTAATAAATTATTATACATAAAATTTTTCACAAATTTCGTAATTCAAAGTCAAAAACTATGTAAATGTACAATCTCGAAAAATAGTGTTCAAGTTTGTATCTCATTTTCTACGACAGCTTTTTTTCTAAGGAAGTTTCAAACATAAAATAAATATTTTGTCCATGAATAAAAAAAAGAGAAATTACTAGGAATATGTATTTTATGCGTTTCAAATTGCGCAAGTAATAATTTTATATTAAATTCAAATACTCTCAAATTTCAAAACAAAAGAAACCACCATCTAATTATCATTATAAGTTCTAACAGGATCAACGTAATAGGAGCGAAATAATGTTTTAAACAGAAAACTAACACAATTGCATTTTATTTAAATTCATAAATTACTTATTTTCGTCTAAATTATCTATTCTTAAATTTTAAAAATTTGAGAATAATTTCGAATAAAAATGTAAACTGAAACGCCATTTCCTTAATTTTAAATTCATTATATGTTAGTCAACTATATACAGAGGTTTTTACTTTCGTAATTGATTAGACAGTTGTTTAGTTTCTAGATTTTTAACCAAAATGAAATATTATCAGCAATGATAATAACACCGATGATTATTCATTACAATTCTTTGTTTTAATAGATTCACGATGAAGATGAAGAGGATGTGGGTTTCGTAAACGCCTTGAACGTGTCCCACTCCAATTGGTTGCGTTACGTGAACAACCCTCAATGCCAAAAAGACGAAAATATGTTCGCTCTGGAATACAATAGGCAGGTGTATTACGTCACGCTAAAGCCCATTCCGGCCGGAAGTGAACTTTTCATTTGGTACGGATATAATTACGCTCAACACCTCGGACTTCATCGATACGAATGCAATAAACATATCTTCTATTAAAAAAATGTGTTTTTATTTTTCTACCTTTGAAAGTCTACCTAAGTTTTTTTTTCTATAAAGTTCAATGAATGCAGTCGAACTCGGATAAGTGAATGCGGATTTTGCGTAAAAGCGCTCGTTTTAGCTCAGTTTATGCTCGGAACGACCGAGTAAGGGGTAGATTTATCTATTAGCCTCTTAAACGAATATTTATTGTAATTAAACAAAGTTTTTACAACGAAAACATCAATTTTAAAATCCCACGAATAATTCGACTTAGAGTTGAAATTGTTTCCCAACATCAGGGTCGTACCATGCTACTACTATAGAATTTATTAGCCCAGGTAGTAACAAGTGTGTGACAGTGTGACACTGGTGTATATAAATGCATGCAATATATTTCGGTTACTGGTATACTGAAATAATAATACGTTTAATAAAATATCAATTAAAATGAGTTTATGTGACACTGACATGCAGGTTCCAGGTGTATAGGCTACAAATGCACGTGAGATATTTACTCGGATATCTCGTATTTTCAGCGCAAATTGTTTTCAAACGTAGCTTACGATACGTACATTGTATATTTCAGTCTCCTATAAAAGGGAAAAAAACACTACATTTAATAAAATAAATATTTCGGGACGCTGCTGTATATCAGTGCATGTGAGATAATCGTGAGTGCATTTACGTGAGATAATCACATATCATGTTTTCGAATTTCAAATTTGCACTAGACGTATAGCTTACATGTTATATTTTTAAACCCAAATATAACATTAAAAAGTTAAAGTTTCATAGTTATTTATGTATCGTAAATACCCTCCGCATTTGCAAACTGTTCAACAGTTTCTGGTGATAAGTTTGCAAAATTTCCCTTGTTTTCAGAGAACCAATATCAACATTTTCAAACTCTTCGTAATACAAATTTGCCAGATTTCCAACCTTTTCCAAGCAAAAATTGTCAACTATTTTCGAGGACACATTTGCATAATTTCCAATCATTCCCCAGGACAAAATTTCACAACTTTCAACATTTTACGAAGACAAATTAGAAAATTTTAAAACTTTTCTCGTGCTAATTTTGTTAAATTCTTCCAAATTATCATTAATAAATTTTGCAAAAAAAAAAATGAATATATTTTCCTATGTCGATTTTGAAAAATCATGGATAACATTCGATTAGGCTATGACAACTTTTGACATTGTCTCGCTGAGGGAAATTTAAATAAAACCCTGGAAAAGTCAGGGAAGTTGAATATGAATTTTGTGTGGGAATCCTGATAATGATTCGTATTTCTACCCTAGCGGTCGATCTATTTTTACCGGACTGCAGGAGTAAAACAGATGAAAAACACTGTATCAATAAATAAAAGTAACGTTAAAATTTAAAAAAAAAATTGCATTCACCTCACCCAAATAACGAAATCAACACATTTTGTTGTATGATGTCATTGGTGCCACCTATTCTTTTCGTTGATTCAAGTGTACAACAAAAATTTATGAAACAAAATGAATACATCTGTTCATTTCATAACGCCAACCGAATAAAACAACGCTATTTGAACAGCACATCGCTATATATACTGAATTGTGCTTTTCGGTCATACCTTGAAATTCAGGAAATATGAAGCCAACTTTGACGTTCATGTTAGCATCACTCTGCTGTTTCATTTATGCATCGAGCTCGCAGGTAAAGTCTAATTACGATATTTATTCACTTTTTTCTTTACATTTTCGTTTAATTTTTAAGAATATTTCTTATCAGAAAGTTCAAAGAAACGCTGAATGTCAGATAATGCGGAGGTATTTTCAAATTATGGGAAATGATAAATCAAATAAGAAGAGATGGGACGAGCGAATCGAAGCTGGTATATACACGTAGATGTAACTCATTTCATTAAATTAATACTTAATTTCAGCATTAATTTATATTTTTAATACAATAGATCTATCATGCCCAGCGGAATGCAGCTTGATTATTGAACCTGATAATTATATAAGTATGAAAAATTAAACAAAATCTGCCTGTGTTCAAACATGTTGCAAACATTTATCGTATAATATACAATATCAAATACTTTAACTTTGAAACCCCAGGTTGTGTAGAATGTGCATATATCTCAAAAAAAGAAAATTGCCCATATTATGACAAGCTCGCCATTGTCGAAAATCGTCCAGTAAGTGAAAAATATTTACTTTTTTATAAAAATATTTTCAAATACAGTATATGAAACTATTTTTCAACGACATATCCATTCGTTGCGTACGAAATGGTCTTAACCGACATGAAAGTTAATTTTCATTTGGCTGATGTAAACTGGCGTAAAAATAAAAGTCATTTTATCACCTCTGTGAACCTTTTAAGATAAGTAAACCGGAAGTAAACGAAATTTTTCTTCTGGAATGATTTGATATAAATGGGTGAATCCGATATTCGATAAAATGCATAAATTGTTTCAAATCTGTCGAGATCTTAATAGGTAGCCTATAGTCCCAAAATTTAGAAAAAAATACCACTATAACTCGGTATATGTACAGAATAAGTTCAATACTGTTTAAGTTTAAAAAAACCTAAACTATTAAATATTAATTTGAAAATCCAGGTGGTTGAAGAGGATCCCATGAGAGCCCTGCATACTCTGCCCTACGGACTTTTCGTGACAAAAAGCAGCATTCCAGGAGCTGGACTAGGTGTTTTTACATCCATCGATATTCCAGCAATGGTCAGATTCGGACCCTACGATGGTAGCATTCACTATGATGAATTCATTGACGATGACGCCGCAAAATACTCTTGGATGGTAATATGTCTGCTTTATTATTTATTATTTAAGAAATGACGCTGCGAAAGAGGTGTCTTCAACTTACAAGCATGTGACGAGCTATTTTTCTAAATCTTAAAATGTGTTAATAAATAATAAAAAAATAAATAACAATAAAAAATAAAAAATAAATAATAAAAATACATGTAATCGCATTTATGGTACCTTATCGTAGAATCGGTCCAACATTAACCCGCATTAGAGATCAAAGCACCCACATTTTGAATCCACTTTGAACCTCCTAAGATGGCCGCCAATTTAGTTTACTTTTTTAACTATCCGCGCTGTCCTGGTATTTATTTACAGGGTTCCCCCAGAAATTTCCCTTTCAACTTCCTTGACTTTTGCAGTTTTTAAAACAAAGGTCCCTGACGAAAAATAAAATTGGCATATACCGATGTTATCCACAGTTTTACAAAATCTACATGTACAAGGACAAGTTTCAATATTTTGTAATACACGTATTTGTCTAATGTTAATTTTCCAAAATTAGCACGACATTTTTCTGAAAATGTCAGCATCAATTTGGATTCGAAAAATGTTGAAAGTCTTGAAAAATTGTATACTGAAAAAGTTGAGAATTTTGCGAATTTGTCCTCAGAATCTGTTGAAAATTTTGAAAATTTCTCCTCCGCGGAA
This sequence comes from Ommatoiulus sabulosus, assembly GCA_034697705.1. NCBI lineage: Eukaryota > Metazoa > Arthropoda > Diplopoda > Julida > Julidae > Ommatoiulus > Ommatoiulus sabulosus. The sequence goes on from JAQGAO010004409.1 coordinate 11,057, forward strand.
ATTGTTGAAAATTTGTATTCGAAAACAATTGAAAATTATGCAAATTTATGTTCAGAATCTTTTGAAAATTGATTCAAATTAGTAAAATATTGAACATTTTCCTGCATTGAATCGTGGATAATATCGGCATATGTCAATTTTGACATTGTCGTGGTCAGGAAACTTTGTTTAAAAAACTTGTAAAAGCCGGAAAAATTAAATACGAAATTTCTGAAGGAACCCTTATAATGATTTGTATTTCTATGCCTTAGCAGTCTACAAAATATTTTTCCAATTTTTTCAAGTCCACGCAATATTTTTACTATTTTCACCGGTCCGCAGAGGTCAAAAGGTTGGGAAACACTGGATTAAACAATTTTTATTTTACAGATTTCATTAACTTTTAACAAAAATCAAATATTATATTCCTTGTTTTAATAGATTTACGATGAAGAAGACGAAACGGCAATTTTCGTAAACGCATTGAACGTGTCCCACTCCAATTGGTTGCGTTACGCGAACAGCCCTCAATGCCAAAAAGACGAAAATATGTTCGGGCTGGATTACAATAGGCAGGTGTATTACGTCACGCTAAAACGCATTCCGGCCGGAAGTGAACTTTTCGTTTGGTACGGAAATAATTACGCTTTTAGCCTCGGACTTCATCAATACGAATGCAATAAACATATGTTAGATTAAAAAATGTGTTTGTTTTTTCTACCTTTAAAAGTCTACCTAAGTTTTTTTTCTATAAAGTTCAATGAATGCAGTCGAACTCGGATAAGCGAAAACCGGTCCGGGAAAGGAAAACTGTTGCACTTATCTGGTTTTTCACGTATGCAGATTTTGCATAGCAGCGCTTGTTTTAGCTCAGTAAATTTATAATCATATTGATAATAGAATTAAATTAATTAAATTAAACGATTCTGCTAAGCAGCTATGGATTATTAAACGCGTCAATGTTAAAAACATAAGTCAGTGGAATCTATAGCAGGGTACCCTCAGACCTGGGAAAGTCAGGGAATTTGAAAATGTCCGGAAAGTTAGGGACGAATGACTTGTTTTGAAAAAAGTCAGGGAGATCCAATCTTCTAATGTTGTCAAAATCCAAAATTAATGCTTATGTGTGGTTACGACGAATTTACAAAAAAATTAACTTTTCCAAGATTAAATTTACAAAAAAAATTTAATAATTTCCGAGGACAATTAAATTTGCAAAATTGTCAACAGCTTCTGAAGACAAATTTGGAAAATTTTCCTTATTATCCGAGCACTAATTTGCCAAATTGTAAAACGTTTCGTAATATAAATTTGCAAGATTTCCAAGCAAAAATTTTCAACGGTTTTCGAGCACAGATTTGTAAAATTTTCAAGTTTCCGAGGATAAATTTGCACAATTTCTAAACAGTTCAAAAAGACGAACTTGAACAATTTTCCACATTTTCCGAGCACAATAGTGAAAACAATATTATTTCCATACATAGACGGAGTAAAAACGCGAGTCTACTAGCTGTAGTAGTACTCAATACGAATCTTATGTTGTAGATTGAAAAACCCGATTTTCATTTATCCGTGTACACTTGAATGCAAATGGTGCGCCTCAGGCTTGCTAAAAATGTTCACTTATCCGGTTTCACTTAACGCACAAAACATGGGGCAAAAGTTCAAGGTCGGAACATTTGTTTCAATTATCATTTTTTTTTCATTTAAGCGGGTTTCAGTTTTCCGAGTTCGACTGCAATGCATTTTTCAACGACAGATAATTGAACTACCCATTGTTCATACCTTCTTATGAAGATTCATGTTAGTTTTCGAGATTATACTGTTAAACTGGGGCCACATCAAAGCAAACAGCAAACAAAAAACCACAAACATACGGAGCCCCGTGTATACTGTACGTAATGACGCAAAATCGATCATTTGACGTATAGTGCCCGTATGTAGGTTGCTTCCTAATGCAGGGGGTTCTGGGACAAAATATACTGGACAAAACATACTGAACAAAACATACTGGGGTAAAAATATACTGGTAAAAAATATAGGGAGCAAAAACATACTGAACAAAATATACTTAACAAAATAAACTGAACAAAACATACTGGGGTAATAATAGACTGGGGAACAATGCAGGGACAATGTACTGGACAAAATATACTGCCAGTATACCCCAGTATGTTTTGTTCAGTTTATTTTGTTCAGTATATGTTTTGTTCAGCATATTTTGTCCGGATACCGAATTATTAGGGTATCCCCAGAAATTTCATATTCAATTTCCCTGACTTTTCCATGTTTTTAAACAAATTTCACTGACCAATGTCAACATTGAAATATGTCAACGTTATTATCGATCTTGCAAAATCGACAATTCAAAATCAACAAAGGAACTTCTTTAATATTTTACAAATTCCTACATGTATTTGGAATTTGAAAGTTTTGCAAATTTGTACTCAGAAAAAGCTGAATATTTTTTAAATTTGTACTCTGAAAAGATTAAAAATATTGCAAATTTTTCCTCGGAAAATGTCGCCAATTTTGAAAATTTTTACTAGGAAAAATCAGGAAAATTGGATATGAAATTTCGGAGGGAACCCTGATAAGGACTCGTATTTCTACCTTAGTAATCTGAGAAATATTTTTACTATTTTCACCGTTATGCAGGAGTAAAAATGGGTGAGAAACTTTTTACTACATACAGTAGGCCTATATCAATAAATAAAACAAACTTTGCAATTACCTCACCCAAATAAGGAAAAGAACACATGGTATTGTATGACGTCATTGGCGCCACCTATTCATTTCGTTGATTCAAGTGTTCAACACAACTGTTCATTTCATAACGCCAACTGAATAAAACAATGCTATTGAACAGCACTTCGCTCTACTGAATCGTGCTTTTCGGTCATGTCTTAAAACTTCAGGAAATATGAAACCAACTTTGGCGTTCATGTTTGCATCATTCTGCTGTTTGATGCATGCATCGAGTTCGCAGGTATAGTCTAATTAAGCTTTTTATTCACTTTTTTCTTTACATTTTCGTTTAATTTCTCAGAGTATTTCTTACCAGAAAGTTCAAAAAAACGCTGAGTGTCAGACAATGCGGAGGTATTTTCAAATTATGAGAAATAATAAATCAGTGAAGACAAATTGGGATGAGCGAAACGAAGCTGGTAATAGATGTAACTCTTTTCATTAAATTAATAATTAATTTCAGTACTAATTTATATTTTTTAATACAATAGATCGAACATGCCCGGCGTATTGCTACTTGATGATTGACCCCGATGGTTATTTAAGTATGAAAACTTAAACAAAATCTGCCTAAATTGGGTTCAAACATGTTGTAAACATCATTTGGATAATATGCAATATTAAATATTTCACCATTTAAACCACAGGTTGTGAAGAATGTGCAAAGTTCTCAAAAAAAGATGAAAACTGCCCATATTATGCCAAGCTCGCCATTGTCGAAGATCGTCCAGTAAGTGAAAGATAAATCATGTTTTTTTAATATTTTCATATACATGTAGTGTATATAAAATTATTTTATATAAGCAATTCATTCGTTGCGTACGAAATGGTCTTAATTGACATTAAAGTCAAGTGTCATTTGGCTGAGGCTAACTAACGTAATAATAAAATAAAATCATTTAAAGTGAACCTTTAAATTTGAATGAATAAATTGATTCAAAACTGTTAACAAATTAAAACAAAAACCATAAATACATGCAGGTGGTGCCAAACTTTCGAGAAAAAAACAACAACGTAAACTTATTTTACTTATTTCACTTTGTTTATTTAAATATTAAAACGCCAAACTGGATATGTACAGTATAAGTTCAAAAGTCAAAAACTTGAAATATAAAATTAAAAATCCAGGTGGTTGAAGAGGATCCCATGAGAGCCCTGCATACTCTGCCCTACGGACTTTTTGTGGCAAAAAGCACCATTCCAGGAGCTGGGCTAGGTCTTTTTACATCCATCGATATTCCAGCAATGGTCAGGTTCGGACCCTACGGTGGTAGCATTCACGATGATAAATTCTATGAAGAAGACGCCATAAAATACTCTTGGGCGGTAATATGTCAATTTTATTATTTACTAGCTGGACGGCCCGGCTTTGCCCAGGCTGTTCATAGTATCTATGCTAGGCGTACCAGGCGAATGTGAGAGACGAA
>JAQGAO010004410.1:0-15210 GCA_034697705.1 Ommatoiulus sabulosus
AAAGAATAAAAGGATTAATTTCAAAAATTGAACGTTAAAGATGCGTTCTGTATGCAAAGGAAAACTTGCCAATTAATCTTGCATCCATGTGGCCATGTTTGTGAGCTAGTGACCAGAGATTGACTGCTAATGTTAATGTAGCTTCGTTTTCCAAATCCCCATATGCAACGATAAAGTTGAAGAGATTCAATGCTTGGTGTGACTGTCTCTTGAAAGACTAAAATTAGAGAAATGGTGAAATAATTTATTGTACAAATGCAATGCCTGGATTAATATTAACGCCTGTTTAACGCTAAACAATAACGTTCCAGCTGCTATAATAAAGTGCCTAGTTTACAACATCATACAGGACCATGAGCACATGTAATAGAAATGCAAATGAATGAATCTCAATATATTTATTGCAGAATCTGCATTTATTACACTCTTTGTATGTTTGAATTAAAAGCTGCGCTAATATGTGAATGAAGTTACAAATGTATTGATTTCAGAAACGATTGTCTTCTTTCACACATATAATAAAAACTTACCATTTTCAGCTGGATAATTAATTTCGAAATTGGCGCTGCTTGGGCAGAGGATTTGCACTCGCATGTTCGACTGGCAAAATGTCGTGTAATGCCCCAGTGACGTCTAGAGGTCGCATCGCGCAATACATGGCACGTCATCGGTTTACACCCACCAGAACATGCTCCCCACACCGGTTGTGATGAGTCGAATTCGCTATAAGATCGTAGCAGAGAGAAAGTGTCGCTCTCTAGATGATAGTTTTGAAATTGTAATAACGAAGGTAGACAAAGGGGCGCCATCTACAAGGTAAATTTAAAATTGAAACAACGGAGAAAAGCGAAATAACGATTGTGGCACCATCTACATTCTACTTTCGGAAATTTCTCTATTTAGTAAAAAAAAGAAAATTGGCTGTCCCTTTTTAAAATCGATATTCAATGTTTAATACTTTTTTCGAATATTACAAACATTTATTCCGTAGTTTGATTTCTGTTATTTCAATAAGTAGCCTATAGATGGGGCTACTTACCCTGCATTTGATTTGATTGGCTTTCTCCTTTCCAACGTGACGGCTCCTAATGAGCCAATGGGAGCGCTTGTGCACCACAGAGTTTGCATCGACCGAAGTTTGCGACAATTACATAAACTAGTTTATAGATGGCGCCGCTAACACTAAATTATGAACTGCAACAAAAGTGCTGCATTTTTCTCAAGCGGTATTTCCGAAATAGAATGGCAAGTTATATCATTTTGACACCAGTTGAAACTGACAGCTAATTTGTTGTCTCAAAATGGTATCGTAGTGTCAAAATAAACTAACTTGCCATTATAATTAAGCAACAAAAGTGAGCTGGAAAATTAGTGAATTTTATTCATTATTGTAGAATTTGAAACGATATAAAACAGGCTCAAGTCTTTATGACTACTAAAACATGTAATATACAGTAGTTGACTAGCATTTTTACGAACCGGTAGGGATCCCAAGATAGTTCGTAAAATAGATTGAAATTTTTACTCACCTATAAATCACAGTATAACCAGTAGTCCAGAACGCCGACAAAAAAGTCGGCGTACTGGTTATGGAGACGCAGCGCTGCCATTACGATAATGTACAAGTATTTCAGCATATATACTGTGTTTATACTATATGTTTGAGATTACAAATAAATCGCTAATAACACAAACATTTTTTTCTTACTTATTGTCTTTGCTAGGAAACCGAAATCAACTTGATGTAATTTTTAACAGCTTAATTTGTAACGACAATGTTTTCTCTCACCAGCTTTTATCTACTTCGACGGTCAGAAATACAATCAATTTGGGGAAATTCCCCCTTTCCCGGAAAGAAAATGGCGAAAAGAGTACATGTACACACATTAGATGAAGTAGTAAATTCTACCGAGTTGCGTTCTAAGAAAAATTACAACTTGCAAATCATATTCTCCTCATATTTTTAGTTGTAAAAAAGTCGTTTGTTTCGAATTTCATTTTAAAATTTTGAGTCTCATTTGTTTCTAAGAGATGAAGTAGTAAATTCTTCCGAGTTGCGTTCTAAAAAAAATTACAATTTGCACGTCATTCTCTTCATATTTGTAGTTGTAAACCAGTCATTTGTTTCGAATTATAAATTAACATTTTGAGTCTCAGGTGTTTCAAAGTCGAAAAGTCTGTTTAATTCTCTTGATGATGTAGTAAATTCTTCAGAGTTGCGTCCAAGAAAAAATCACAATTTTCGCAAGATATTCTTCTAAATAAATAGTTGTAGTCATTCATTGGTATCGAATTAGTACTTAAAATTTGGAGTCTAAGGTGATTCAAATGCCGAAAATGCTGTTTAAATCTGTAAGAGATGAAGTAGTAAATTCTTCAGAGTTGCGTCCTAGCTAAATTATGATTTGTGCATCGATCATATTCATCTGAAATTTAGTGGTATAATTTAGTCAGTTGAATCGAAATTCAACTTAAAATTTTAAGTCTCGGGTATGGAAAGTTTCAAAAAAGCAGTTCAACTCAAAAAGATGAGGTAGTAAATTTTTCCGAGTTACGTCCTAAGAAAAATTACAACTTGCACATCATATTCTCCTTTATATTCTTATTTATATTCTTTAAATTTTTAGTTGTAAACTAGTCATTTGTATCGAATTATAACATGAAATTTTGAGTCTCAGGTGTTTTAAGTTCCGAAAAGTCTGTTTTAAACTCAATAAGATGAAGTCGTAATTTTTTCCGAGCTTCGTTTTTGGAGAAATTACCACTTGAGCATCATGTTCTTCAATGTTTTAGATACAGTATATTGTAAGGATCTGGGACTTGATGCTCATCTTGATCTCAAGTCTACGCAAAATGTGAAGTTGTGGTCCGGGGGTAAGTCACGGCGATTCTTCGAGACCTAGGGTGCATTCCTAGAGTTTTTAGTTAATCTCCTAATCGTAATTCATTCAAGTATATTAAAACATCGCTCTACCTTTCGACAGCCGAACAACAATATCTTCGCCATTTTAACCTTCTTCTTCTTATTCGGAAATGGGGGGTGGCTCTTGAGAAACCTCAAAATGGAACGCAAACCCACTTATGCGGTTTGTGTATTTTTCTTAATTTAAATTAGAATAACGTTAACAATATACCTGGTGTAACAAACGCATTTTAATACGTCTTTAGTGTAGAAATAATTTTAAGAACTGCCCGTTAAGGAAGCGTTGCACCTTTATATCGATCTTTAATTTTTTAATTAACGTTTTTTCAAAAATGAAGTTTAAACCAAAGAGACCAAAGGCCAAAATAATCTCATTGCTAATAAATCATTTGCATTTTTCATTTATCCTAGGGCAAGTATACTTTTAAGATAGTCAGTATCCATGCAGAAAATTCGGCAACCGGTCGGTAGTAAAAATTCGTAATTTGTGTACGTTTTGTAGAATTTTGAGCAAATTAAAATTAAGGTTGTTTTTTTTTCACTTTTTTGTTTCTTGGTTGCATTTTCTGAGCTGAAAGATGGTCAAAACAGATACTTTCTGCTTTATAAACAAGTAGCTTTTTCTTTTCTTGTAAGTTTATTTATCTAATATGAGAAGTGGTACGTACGTGTTTTTGTTATTTTATGTTTGCAAAATTTTGGTCTGTGCGTGAATATATCCAAATAAGGAGTTTTGAGCACGTCTGCTTTCTTTCTGTTTGACTTCCCTATAGAAAATAACTTCGGGTGGTTTCGGCCAATAGATGTTGTGAAGGAAAGGGTGGTTGAGAGCTAGTTGACATGGCTACTTTTTTATTCTTGTTTTTTTCTATTTTGAAAGCCTAGATTTGGTGGTTAGACTTAGCTCTATGACGGATTCTGGCGTTAGCTGATGCCAGGCGAAAATAATCGAGCATTAGCGAAACAATTAAGTACATGTACATGTAGCAATGGTAGACTGCTTGTCGCTGACACTAGAATTATTGTGGTACGCGTCGTCGTAATGAAATTAAAAAAAATAACTTGTATTAGGGTACGTTCCTAAAGAGCTTTTTTAAGGCTTTTTTAAGCTTTTTTTTTCAGTGTCGCTTAGAGGTAAGCGTCTGCAATACCACTAAGCGACACTGCTTTAAAGCCACCTTAAAAAAAAGCTCTTTATGAACGTACCCATTGACCTTTTCATTTCAAAATTGCTCTTTTCTGTCACACATTGTCATTAGGCATTTTTGCCCTGCGCGTGTGCATTGCTAGTTTGCCTATGTTGATTTTCTGATGGTCTTAAATTCTGACGGTTTAGTTTAAAAAATAATCACCGTCTAACAACGCTCCTAAACATCGATTAGTACAGTTCGTGGAGTGACAAATCTCGTTACTGTTTAATTGGAATTTAAACGTATCGCTGATATTAATAGTAGTATCGATCTTACCAATATTTATTTACGAATGGCACTTTTGGCAGGCGTGAATTCACGTGTGTATTATCGACACGCTAATTGGTTTAAGTAACTCACTCACGGTTATCTCTGTTTTTTAAACATTTAAAGCATTCCTTAATTTTGCACACGTGACCGCCTCTGAGTACCAGGTCTGTGTTTCCACACAGACCACGGTCGGGTCCTACATGTACATGTACAGTATAAATCACAACGCAGTAGTACTATAGTATACTATATGTAAAGTACATGTGTGATGTTTTTTGGAGTGAGCCCAAATTACGCATTGCCGGTTGCACCGACTTACGTTAAAATCTGAGGTTTACTAACCTTGGGTTAAAATTTGACTCCAGGTTAATCTTCGGGTTAGATGTTTGTGTTGCACCAATTAACTCTCGATGAAATATCCCCATGGTTATGAAACCCAATGCTTCATCAGCAGTGTCCGCAATGTTGTTTTTCCTAATAACCCGAGGTTAACCCTGCCTACTGGCTGGGTTAACCTTTCTCTTCATTTTTCCTTAACCCGTGCTTGTGCAATACAATCGTTTGTTAACCTAGAGTTACGCAGTAGGTTACTCCTACATGTAGGTTATTCATAACCTCTGTTAGTACAGCCGGCCCTTAGTGCTTTCAGGTGGAAATAATTAGAAAATAATTTAAACTTCAAGTTTTTTAAATTATAAATAAATAAAATTGTATCATGTTTAACCGTATTTTAATCAGTATTGCTTGCATGTTAATAATTCGACAATTATACTGCTAATAATTTCCCAATATCTATTACCTAAACTTATAAAACAAATGTCAATTTGCTAATAAATTTCAAAATATACTTTCGCTTTATGTAAATTTTAAAAATGTGCTTTCTCTTAAGGACATGGACTTTTTTCTTTTATTTTGAATAAGTAAACACATTATGGTTCGAACATACAGCACATGTACTGTAGCTTCGTTCCTCAATCAATTCTAGAAAATGTACTGGTTACTTACTATGCATTTAAACTATTTTGTTTCGGTAAGTTGACTGGAAAATACAGTACATGTACAGTATATATTCACTCATTACAATATTTCGCAGATAATTACATCATGACAAATTAATCAAAAAATAAAATACAAGAACGCTTTTACTTTTCTACAACCAAGTTGTCATGCTTCTTACAGATTGGGAAAAGGGGAATTTCTTAGCGCAATTCTTGAAGTTTTTCAAATTTTACATTTGCCGTTAACTTGATTTTGAGTTAAAAAGTTGGATAAAGTAACGAGCCTCGCAGGGTCTTGTTTGATGCGGAAGGGGTGGTGAAAGGGAAGCTGAGAAGGGTGCAGAAGGTTGTGAAAAATTTCCATTAATCCGAAGATTAGATTGAGTTCCAAAGTTCTTCGCAAATCCCACGCAGACTGCTGATGCCGCCTAAGTGAGAGCATTGGACTTTTACCAGAAATCTATGCGAGCAATTGTTTCATTTTGCGTGTCAGTGTCTGATGATCTTGTATCGCTGTGGAAAATTTACTAATAGCTTGTCAGGATTCATCCAAATACCTCGTAAATCAGCGCCAAACACGTAGTCGTTCGGACAGAAAGCACGGCCAAACGGTGATTTATGAATCAGATTCGCTCACTTAATACTTTAAAACGGTTGCACATTTGGCTTTGAAAAGCACATTACGACCACCCATTAAACAGGCGTATCGAATAACGGACAACATCGACCACTTTGAATTCACAAATTGTTTATTCCAAGCTCGGTATCCAAGGGCAAATAATATATAAAGTTATAAAACAAACTCGATCTATAATGTGAAACGAAATGTCAAGTTAAAATATAATTTAAGGTTCAAAGTGAGTTGCCGAAATGGTCGGCAAGTAGTAACAGAATAAAGTGCTTACAAAATGTAATGTTATACCATGTTCGGCAGATAGGGCAACCACGTAGGACGCATTTATGAGCAAATTCTTTTTATTATCTATAATTAGTAGAATTTAATGTTTTCAGTAACAAAAAATAAAAGATGATGGAATAATAAAATTAAATCTTCGAAATTATGCAGATGCCTGAATTTATCCCAACGTGGCGCTCAAGCAACGCTCTCGCGGGGATCCCATCATCGTCTCCTACGTTTTCCCATATTACACACCTTGAAATGGCATATTCCTGAAAAATAAAAAATGGTAAAATAAGTCCAAGACTAATTAAAATGGCAATCAAATATACAACAAAAAGTTTAGTTTGCGCGCAAGTTTGGGAGTTTATTCCATTGACCCTTAAGGTTCAAGATTTTTAAGCGAATAGTATCGTGTCTCATAACTTTACTGGGCAACTTTGAAATGTTCTTTGATTCTAACATTCTCACGAACGTTAGTTTTTCACGGGATTCCGTGTTTTGGACTTTTATCAACAAACATTTTTTAAGTTGTTCAAGTTTTATCTGGTATTGATTATTAACCTATTTTGTGCTTACTATTTTGTGCTTTCTTCGACTGAAGAACCCTCTTCACTTCCAAGTCTTTAACGGAGTCCAAATATGGACCTTGATCTTCAGGAACCATCTGAGCCATGGCTCCAAGAAGTTTGTTAATCAGCGCAAGCTTTGCTTCCGCATCTTCCTGCAAAATAATTGAAAAGATTTATTTTAAATTCAAATTTATTATTTATTATTCATTAATTTATATTGGTGCGTCACACAATGACACAATGTCGCATATGACACAATTATCGCTATACCTCTTCCAACATTTTGTTACTTTCGGTAAATTTTGGCAATAGAATTAAACAATTAAAAGTTCTCTTAAAGACAGTTTCTACAGTATTTACGTTGTTTAAAAAACTATACTAATAACAAATTCTATGCACACTATTATGTACTACATGTATTTTAATTAATTGATGACATTTATATTTTCTTATCTCTTAGTTTTAATTTAAATTAATAGTATATAAGGGATAGCCAACATCCTAGATGAGTTCATTTCCTTAATGATTAGCTATGCAGCGAAAATCTGGTAAAATGCATACTGTATTTGGGGGTTAGGGTGGCCAGTTTTCCATTACGACAAAACTTATCGGACAATCGGTAAACAAAGAATGCCAGTTATTCGACAATTATCAGTTAATGAACTTTTTGTAGATTTGAACATACATGTATCTGACAGTGGCAAATAGGCCTACTCATTTCCTCAAAGATAGGAAACTAAAGAAATAGTAAACTGATAGGTTCCTTGCTATAACTGAAGTGCTAAAGCGCAGCAAATGGTTGGCTCTATAGCGGAAAATAACTGAGATAATATTCCCTAAATTGCCAAAAATAGGTCAGACTAACATTTATGTAAGTTAGAGTATATGCTTTGACGTTTTTAATTGCATAATTTGGGGAAAATGCAATTCATTACATTTGTTATTAAGTGAGGCGAAATTGTACTTTTTAAGAGAAAGATGCAAGGAAACTAAAATGCAAATAATTAGACAAATATTTTATTACAAAGCGAACTACTCAAGTAATGTACAATTTGGCTTTTATACGTTTATTTTCATTTTTGCATCGTTGTTTGAAGATTAAAAAAATTAGAAATACTGGAATATAATTTTTCATTTTTTGCTTATAGTGCTTATAGTTTTATATCAGTGGCATTCTTTTTGGGAAATTATAGAAAGGGAACCTGTAGAGCCTTATAACAAATCCCTTAAAATAAGAAATCATTGACGTATTCAATCGATCTAAAAACATAAAAAATGCATCTCTTTTGTAGGAGAATCTTGATCAATGAAACGTAATATTAGTACTTCTAATCCCTCATGATTCCTTCTTCAAATAAAAAGAAAGATAAATATGGCAAATATTTGCCTACATCAAACGTTTATTCGCGGTACTTTTAATGAAATTACCAGTGCTTGCAGTATATACTACATGTATTTATAAATTTGAACCTAATTCTCTAAGGTATTTTGAAAATAGATTTCCAGTTATCTTTTTCTTCTACGCCAGCGTGGGATGTGATTGATAGGGTACATTTGATCAAATTTAGCAACAGCCATATAGCCAAAGTTTTCATTTGCGGACAGGAATTAGGGATAAATGAAATTGCAATGAAATCTGAAATTTTTGAAATTCCAGATGCAGTACTCAGAAGTACATGTATGCTTAAAAAAGTGTGTTACGTGTAAATTCTAAAATAACTTGATTGATTACTTGCTTATTGATTTTGTAAAGCTTTTTCGTTCATTCAGTTAATGGATTAAATTTTGCTGAACTTCGTAAAGGCTTTACTGTTTCGCTAACAAGTGTCTCTAATCTCTAAAGCAAGATTTGTGTCTTAGTTTAATGGAGTTTCGGCTGAATCAATCTCAACAAACGCTTCTCCCAAAGGAGCTTTTATCTTGCCTTTGCAAAATTGGTTAAGTCTTCGAGATTTCACCAAAGATTCTGCTCTGAATTTGCTTTTTTTGTAACGAGTCTTATGTTATAAAAAATGTTGGTAACCCTTGGGGTAATTGTCGAGGGACCAGGAAATTACGTTTCCGGACATGTAATTTCCTCGTCTAGAGTTTACCCAACTATTTCGTCTTCAAGCTCTGATGATTGGAGGGTGATGTGAGAGACCATTTTGTGAATTTCCACAAGTTAGAATTAGACCATTTAGAAATAAATTTCGTAATGATCAATTTTCCTGTAATGGCATTCGCGAAACAATTCGCTAAGTCACTTGTTTATGATACAACAAAACTCTAAATACAAATAAACGTCCAATTTACCACTTTCCCTAAAATTCCTACAGTGCCTTTGATAAACGTACAATCTCTACTTTTTCAAATAGAGAACTTCGATATTTCTTATAGGGTATACCCATAGTTAACTGACCACAGTGCCTTAAAGATATGATTGCTTTAAAAGTGAAATGTTTCTTTAATCATGTCAAGTGTATTACTATCATGAACGTGAAACTGGTCATGTCACCTTCCAGCATTTTTAATTTAACCTGGTTTGGTGGGTTTTGGCCAGTTTCCGCCAAATTTTTAAAGATTTGTCGAATATAGTGCATAATTTGCACAGAGTTCATTAAAACAAAAGTAGGTCTCCTTAAAATATCTTAAAAAATCGGGTTAAATACGTATGCGTCTAATCAGGATTAATATGATACAGGTATATCAGCGTTGATGCTTTAAAATTTAAATCGATTTAAACGGTTTACTTAGAACTTGTTTGACCTTGTCGAAAAACGCACCTGATAAATTATTAAAAGTAATAATGCATGTAATAAAAAATAGAATAAACATTTTCCTCTGATTTAAAACACTTGTAACTCGCGTGTAATTTCAGCTACTGTATGCTGATTTGTTGAATTTCTCAAGTGTTGATGGATGTTTACTGAAATCCTATTTTTTAATTGTATAGATTAAAGATGAGATTTCATTTATTTAAAAATGAGCAAATTAATACAGAAATTAACTCGAATTTTACTTGATCATTTTTGCTGTGATGCATTTACTTTAAAATAAATTTCTAAGTAAATACATCACAGCATAATTTTATACTTAAGGTCGATAAAATATGGATGGATTTTATAAAATATGGGACGCTGAGAAAGCATTTCTTAACGAATGCATTATCTAAGTATTTAAAAAGGTATTGTGTGGGTGGATGCCTGCAAGTACATATAATGTATATATAAACTAGAGCAAGTATTCAGTTTATTTTAGCTATAAAAAACTCGAGTTGTCCACTCGCCTGCCGCGCACATGTGTGTCAACCGCATGCGCTAATGTCACGCCGAATTTTTAGAACGCTTTTAAATCCGGCAATTTAAATCAATCCACAGTTGATAAAGATAAGACATGACAAATACTTAAAATGCCTCTCACTTTTTAACCTTGCATTTCTATCTCCCGATCCGTTTAATAACAGAGTCCACATTTTTCACTTTGAAGTTGTGATGAAGCCGAAAATCTCACGCAGCCCTGGCGTAAACATTGTTGAGTAGTTTTGGCAAGCTTTTTCTTAATAGTTTTAGCCCCCCCTCGATGCATTTTTGAAGAAACGTATAAACAAAAGGAAAAGCTACGCTTTACAGCTCCAATATTCACGCTATTGGAATTCGCTCTGCCATTAACTATTCACTTATATCCATTTTAGGCATCCTTTTTTAAACCCACATGCGTGCTCATCAATCGTCGATTTACTGTGGAAAAACAAGCCCTCTCGCGCATCAGGTTGGTAATGCCAAGGGTACATTTCCTAATGTCAGCATAACCACCGATGGACTCATGACTGGAAAAATAACATGCCATAAAAGGCAAAAATTGTATTTTATGAATTTACTCAAAGTAATGCCCATAATGTTGAAGTGCAATCCATCGATTGCACTTGGAGCATTTAGTGCGTTGTAAAATAAATATATAAAGTGGACTAAATTTGAACAAGCACATAGATCTTTTTGGAATATCTTTTAGGGACGTAACGACTTAAACACTTTTGAGTATACATGGAGCTCAATTACGAAGGAATTCATCATTATTCCATTATTTATATATTTGTTTAACAAGTTTTTTTTAAAAACAAGTAAATACTGTAAAATATTATGGTTATTTTTAACCATTCTCAAACGTACAGTATTTGCCTTGTTGACACTCTTAAAATTTCATACAGTACACAGTTCCATAGCTTTCTATTTATAATTTTCCAATTCCTTTTGGATCATTGCCTGTGTTAATAAACAATTTTCACTGCGTTATGCATTTTCAAAGCTTTTAAAAATAAACATTTTTATTTCTTGTTCTGGCAATATTATCCAGTTTTAAATTACAAAAAACATTAGGAGTTAAACATCGTTTAGTTATTTCAACCAACAATGCTTTCTAAATTATTTCAAAAAGCGCGCATTTTTATCATCTGGACATTTTATCGTGGATGCTTTTTATTAAATACCATTTTAAGTTCAATAAAATTTCTAAATCGTGAGTTCTCTTCATGAAATTTCGTTCGAAAATATTTTTTTATCACCAAATTTACCAATTAACGAAAGAACAAACGAAGCTTAAAGTGTTAAAAAGTTAGTAAGTTTAGCAATGTTTCTCATCTTTTTAACTGTGACACTATTTATTACTATCTTAATTTGAATAATACATGTAATAAGTAGGTTATTATAAATTATAGCGGGGGGATTTTCCGAGTTCTCCTTCGAATAAATGTTCTTAAATTAGAAATTAACTAAAAATAATTTATTCGACTCACACTTAAATTTAATGGAAAAAAACCCCGTAAAATCCAATAAGTTAAAAATCATGAATTCATAATAACATAATTTCTTGGTCTTTATTAGCTTTTAATTCGAGCTTGGAGTTATAGATAACTGTCAGTTCGAGTTTATTTTAAACCCATAAAGTTTTGAGAAATGTTTGCGCAGAAAATGCCCCTGGAGCATTTGTGTGACTACATAGTCACACAAACGCTCCAGGGGCATTTTTGTAGGTGAGTTCTAGTATTAAAAAAATAAATGCATTAAGATGACAACTTAATAATAGATGATTCTGTAACATAAATACTTCAGTGTACGATTCTTGCACACTCCAATGTCTGCTATGATAACCCAATTCTGATCGAACACCGCATGCGTCGATTCAATATGTACAAACGGAACAAACTCGAACGAAACAAGTGAAATTAAACAGATATTTACCGGGGATTCATCGGCGAATCCTTTTTTGATGTAGTGCACTGTAGGAAATGCGGTAGCTGTTGCACAAACCACCACCAAGAAAATGGCGCCCAGAAGCATCAGGTGAATGGGTGCTGACAAGTTAGAGACTCTCATGAGGAAACAATGCCGAAACTCGTAACTGAGATGTAGTTGTAAAACGACTGGTAAGGCTGGAGGATTTTCTTCAGAGAATGTCTTCGGTATTAAAACTATTTCTTACTTAGCAGGTTGGACGAGAAACTTAATAGGTGAGACAGAGCTGGCAGAAAGCAAAATTGCTAGGCAAGAAATCAATCGCAACTGAAGCATATCAGCCCAAGACTCGTTTTTAAATGTTTTTCCAATGGCTTGTCAAATGTGACATCACACGTGTGCTCATATCTGTTCCAAGAATCCCTGGTGTCGTGGTCTATTTGATTGCTAGTCTCTTTTATTGCATTTCGTATGGCGCATGCGCAACGCTTGGGATGCTGGAAAATAGGCCACACTCATTGGTGGTTTTAACTTATGTTTTCTCCACTCCTTCTAAGTTGATAAATGCGGAGGCTATTACCGATAAATAAGTAACTATGAAACGTCAACTTTTTAAAGTTATATTGGGGATTAAAACTATTGCAGGCATTTACATGTATATACACCAGTGTCACATAAAATCATTTTAATTGATATTTTATTAATTCGATATTTTATTATATTTCAGTCACTGATATACAATGAAATAAGTAGTACGTTTAATAAAATATGAATTAAAATGAGTTTATGTGACACTGGTGTAGATAAATGCATACAATAATTTTGACCAGTTCTTATATGGGAGATATTTTCTTTGATATCTCGTATTTTCAGTGCAAATTTTTTTCCAAACGTAGACTATGATAAGTATATTTCAGTCTCCTATATAAATATGCATGTAATGAAATAAATATTTTCTGATTTTTGTGATACTGCTATATATCAGTGCATGCAATCATTACACGATGCAATATTGCACGGTGGCCTAAGGTCCAAGTAAGCTATTGTTAAGCTTACAGTTGCGCATGAGCAGTAGCGATTGCAAACTTATAGTTCAGCAAACTTTTTCACGACACCGGCATTATTGTTTTAACGCCAAATACGGCCAATGATTGGTCTCTTCTTGTCTTATTCTTAGGGCTGTAATTGGTGCATCCCTTCGCAAATGCGCAACAGTTGGTTTGCACTTTTGACGCGTGGGCTAAACGCGAGTAAATTTACGTGTGGGCCTAACGATTGCATGTAGGCCACAGAAAAAAACAAAATAAAATAAATAAACCAGCGGTTTTTTAGTCTGGTTAACTGATAATTCAAAAACGAAAATTCGTTAAGCAATATAACGGATGAGTTGGGAATTGCGATAGTTCTGAATTAACTTAGATTAGAGCAAAAATCCTAGTTGAACTTAACCGTTTTTTGAAAATTTAAAAGTGTCTCAATAATCGGAGTAACTGAAATAATACACAACTCACTAAACTGATATTCTTGTTCTTTGAAACATTCTTACAAGATTTTTTTTAATACAGACACATGTACAGAGTTTCGTTAATGTTATACAATGTTACTTAAAATTTATACATTTATTTTCTTAACATAATTTAGGAGGAATATTGAATTAAATTGATAAGCATACAGTGGAGCTTGGTTTACGAGTACATGACTGGTAAAATCTGAAAATATATCGTGAAGCAAATATGAAATTAAACTTACTTTAACTTGATGAATCACTATTACAAAATTTCAATGTTTAGTGAAAACATGAAATTACATTAATATTAATTATAAAACTTATAAACAAAAAAAATGTCAATAAAATATAAAAGGAATCTTTGTGTAACATTTTTATAAAACTTCACATGACCAGTTAAAACATGGATGTCATTGGAAGACATTACCAGTATTTCAACATTTTAAGTTTGAAATTTATACTACCTAAGTATTTTTCCTGAAGTGTAACATGTATTGGAATTTTAAAATTTAAATTGGTAAAATCTTTTTGAACTACAGAACGTAATTTAGTGCAATCAAAATATTAACCCAATAAAGACTTTTCAAAGAGTCTCTTTTTTCTATCCTTATTTGGTTATATCCATAATTGCTTTCGGTTTATCCATTAATCATCGATTATTTCTTAATGTGGAAGATTTTTAAGAAAATCAATAAGGGACTGACTATAAACTGTAAGCCTACTTTCATCAGTTCTATGTGATTTCTCAATATGCAAAACCCACGTATGAGGTTTAATCTACAAAGTTTATAAACGAGAATGTAATTTGATTCTTAATGTCACTTAAACATTAAAATAATATTTTATTGCATTTCTAAAAAAACATAGGGTAAACTTTTCATACGGATAAACTTGCTCGCCTATGTTGAAAGTAAAACAAATATTCCTGATATAGAAGCGCTCTTCATCGAAATTCCTAAATTTATTAATTTTTTGAGTTGAACAATATTATATTGATGTAATTATACACCAAAGCAATATTTAATAAAATCTATTTTTATGTTGATGCGTTATTATTTTGCATTTGATCTGCATTGCATTCATACTTCGAAAAATGTTCTGAATTAAATTTTAAATTGTTGGTTCAACTCATAATTAAGAAAGGATGTATGTCTAGTACATGTAGAAGCCAACCTAAAGCAATGGAGCATTGCTATTAACTTTCTAATGATATCTGATCAATTTAATAAGTGTTTTTGTACTTTTATTGGATGGTGAAGAACGATAAGAGGGTTAACAAACCCTATACAAACAAACTAAAATTTGTAAAATAACTTTGAGTGTAAATAATATTATTTCTTCCTAGGTTTCAAGAATTTAAAACTGTCTAAATTATATTGCGATAGAATATCTAAATCTGCTTATGTTTTAAAAAAGAAAAGAAATAATAAAAAAATTAATCTGAAAATTTGTGGAAAGAATTTCCCTTTTTCTTAAAACATTATTGACAGTAGGGATACTCTGACAAACACTTAACGAATGGCACTTTTGACAGTCATGAAGTCCCGTGTACTAAAGTGATTAAAATACACTGTAAATCAAAAAGTCACCTACAGAACACAAAAATCACGCCTTTTTGGATCACATTTTGCCACAAATATGG
>JAQGAO010004411.1:0-15210 GCA_034697705.1 Ommatoiulus sabulosus
AAAAAGGTGGAGTATTTGTGACAAGCAAAACACCTTTTTTTGGTATACTGAAGTACCTTTTTTTCTTAGAGTGTACACGAGGAAAGTTATACCTGGAAATACGGCATGTTTAAAAAGTTCTGTTTTTTAGAATGTGAATATCGAGAAATGAAATGTTTTAATTTGTCAATTATAAAAACATAAATGAAGTCTAATTACTTTCAGTTTGAAATTTCCTGTTTTAAAAGCCATGGTTAGTAAAATGCTCAGAAATATGCTCTTGACTTTTCGGACACGCCTAAAATTGCCAAATTTCCAGATAGAACTTTCCCCGTGTATGACCGGCTTTATAACAATTTACTTTACGGAAACTTTTGATTCAAAAAAAATACGGAACTTTCAGGAACATATATATAGGAACAAGTTGGAGGAACGATCCACATAAACGGAATGTTCCTCTTATGTTCCTCCAACGTGGACAAAGCTTTTGATTTTTAACAACATTGTAACAGGAAACTTATGGGAACTTTTGTTCCAGTTGCCGTAAACAATACGGAACTTTCAGAAACATATAAGAACAAGTTGGAGGAACGAGCAACATAACCATAAAGTTTCCTCTATGTTTCCTCCATTGTGAACGTGTAATTGGAGGTTGTACATCAACAACAACAAGGGGCAGCGTTTTAACGATTTTGTTCTAAATCTTCCCGAAATGACCATTGGTCAGGGAGTGACCCGACCATACACTATCTAGCGGTCAGTCGGCGATTTGTAAATTGTAAACAAGATAGTTAGCAGGAAACCCAGCTATGGGGTACATTATGAGTTTGTTAACCCTACTCCGTGACCTAAGGCGCTCCGGCTTCGATCTTACATCCTTATTTCTTCCTCCCCCTTATGACTTTTTTTTTTCTTCTTTTTTCCCCCCTGAACTTCTTTTGTGCGTGATTCCTGCTTGACCTCGGTTGACCTCCTCCCCAACTTTTTTTTTCTGAACGGTTCACCTGTTGTTCCTCGTCTCGCAACCTGAATTAGGTCGTCCTGCTCGGTGCGATTCAACATTTTCGTACCAATTCGTATTATCGAACACTTATTTTCCGTCCGATTGCCTCGAATCGAGACTGGACAAGATTCGGATTTGGGCCAATTACTTTTTCAACTTTTTATCAAAGTTTTATTAGATAAAAATTGTAAGTTAATTGTTCATAATTGTGTAAATGAATGCACGTTGAACTTTCGACCCAGGACAATCACCCAGACTCCCTCTATGACGAGTTGGACAAATTTGTATATGTAATTCGTACGTGTATACGTAAATAATAACGTATCAATAGGGTTACTCAGACAGAAGCTTTACGAATCGTACTTTGGCGGTCGTAAAATCTCGTGCGCAAAATCGAGGCGCTAATATTCCTTTTGCTCGCGTGACTTCACAATTGTCAAAGTGCGATTCGTAAACCTTCTTTCTGAGTACCCCTAGTATGTTTTTTACATATAAACGGGTATTGTGTCGTAAGGAAGCACCTAGAGTATATATAAATTAAAATTTTACATTATCTTCGATTATTTACGTTGATATGCTTTGTACATTGGTTTTTTTTTATAATTTTAATTAAATTAAGATTCAGTTTGCATTTAATACACATTGAAATTTTAATCACCGTGATATTTACTGAATTTGCGCAAATACAGTACCTCATTGACGTTACAACTTTAGATAAGTGGTAATCATTTTGTGCTTATTGCAAATTGAACTTTTCACCTTTTTTAAAATCACTAAAGCGCCTGCACCTGTAGAGTATCTTTGTTTACATACGAATATGTATTTTAAATGAAAATTTTATTCTTTTGAATTATTTGTGAATCGCGGCGAGTACATGTTCGTAAATTCATTTAAAAAACAAATATTTGAAAACTTGTATTTCAAAGATAATTCATCGTATAGAAATAATTTTCAAATGGGACAGAAGTTTTGCGAATAGTTTCGTACTTTAGATTCAATAGATTCAATAAGAATCCCACCATTATTTTTAAGTTACAGGTAGTGCATTTTTCTTTTTCCGCAATCTTAAGTGGGTCGTTGAGCGACTTGGAATTTCACTTCCTGGTTATTTTTGGGACACTAATGGTGGGACATTCCCCAACTTCCTTATTGTATTTCACCGATAATCAGACTTTAATGCGAACTAAATCGTATAATTAATGAGCCGCCATTTTGATACGATTATCCGTATGAGTTCATCCGTTTTCAATGATTAACATGATCTGACGAGTTAAGTACATTGAAGATTTAACGAGCCGCTAGTTGGCTAATCGTGATCTATTTTTACTGATTCATCACCGGTTAGGCTAATCGGCGTTTACAGAAGTAAATTTGTATCATTTCTATAAAATGTTCATATTGATTAAAAACCATGGTTTCGCTGATCAATATTTAAGTTGAGTTTTACTGAATTTCATGAACCTTAAAACACGGGTTACGCTAATCTACATGTACATTTAAAGTTATTTTCAGACAATTGTTTGAATTTTTCGACATTATCATCGCGGATTACGCAAATCTGAATCCTGATCAAAATAGCCGTTAAACTCAACTTGTCAACACGTAGATGTTAACCTGTTGCACCATGCTCCGATTAGCGACAAAACTTGAGTTTTTTGGTCCGAAATCATGTTTTTTTTTGCTAGTTTTACGTTGGTTCTTAATCAAGATAACAATTAGAATTCGCCTAAAAATCTTCAAAATGGAATTCGAAAAAGGACTCACCGGTGGTGGTTGATCCACGGTGTAAGTGCTTTGGGTATCATCGTAATCTCCGACCGACGGCGGCAGGGACACGCTTTCAACTTTTTTCTCCATCATAATCCGCGCACAATTCAAAAAAAGATATATTTTTCTATATTACGTATAACTTCTCCTATAGTTCTAGTTCCACT
This sequence comes from Ommatoiulus sabulosus, assembly GCA_034697705.1. Lineage (NCBI taxonomy): Eukaryota > Metazoa > Arthropoda > Diplopoda > Julida > Julidae > Ommatoiulus > Ommatoiulus sabulosus. Next base: position 2,917 of record JAQGAO010004411.1, read on the forward strand.
CGTTCTAAATGCAGGTTGTGGTGTTTTCTTAAATCTTCGATACGCTCTGCTTTAGTGGTAAAGACAGGCGATCATCACTCGAATCCTCGCTTTTGCCGCGGCTTATATACCCGAGACAACTTTTTATTTTTAATTTCCTTCCGTGCAATTCAAAAATATAGTTCAAAACCCAGTTTGGGGAGAAGGAAACTATAGGAGGCAGGAGGTAGGCGCAAACATGGCGTCCACCCGAAATGGAATCGTCCGTAGAATGGGGCGGGGCTTCCGAGCTCATCGACCAATGGCAGCTCAAGGGATGCACGTGACCAGCGCGCGCATTTTTTTTTTCTTTTTTTTGTTGATGCACGAGCAGGAGCCGCAACGCACCTGATACTCTACTTGTAATTTAAATCCTAACCAGTAGGCAATTGTCTACATGTTTAGGATTAAAATTTTATCGTAGATTTTCTAAAACAAAACAAAAAAAAACAGTGATAAAAACATGTTTGTACATGTATCTAGTACAATTTCTTAACTCCTTGATCAAAATACTTGTAATTTTAATCCTAACCAGTAGGCAATTATCTACATATTTAGGATCAACATTTTATCGTAGATTTACTCAACAAAAAAAAAAGAATCCAGTGGGAAAAACATGCTTGTACATGTACATGTATCTAGTACAATTTCTTAACACCTTGATCAAAATTAATTATATACACCGCATTTTCTCGAAATATCGATTATAAAAAGTAGTAATTTTAGAAGAAAATTTACCGATTTTTCGAAATACCGTAAGTGATACATTGGCAAATCAAAATTGTCGAAACAATGTGCGTAACGTCGTTTTTCAAAACTTCCTTTTTATCGAACATTGATTATTAATATCATGCTCCAAATATTGGGCAGTATGGCTATTTATTAAAATACACCTGCAGTACTTTCGTACCTACATCTCGTACAAATTCGAAGTCTATTCAATTTTCAAGGAGCGTCCCAAGATGGCGGCCGTGCAGAGCTCGGTTCTTAAATTCGTTTTTGTTTGCCATTCATGATTTTTTTGGCCCAGGTTTGTAGATTTGTTGTTTGTAGAGTAATAGATTTAAGCTATACGATCCTGTGTAAAGGAAATGCGCGATAAAATGAATTGTAAATTACGCGTTGATGTGATTTCTATCACCTGAGAATGTCATAATGGAACGCGTCGTTTTGTAGTTCTTTTTTTTTCTTTCTTTCTCATTTTCTTCAGTTTTTTAGCTTGGGAGGGTTTAACGAGTTCGAGTAAGTCTGGCTGGATTGATTGAATAATAATCGCGCAATTTTAAGATTGTTATTACGTGAGGCGGGTAAAAGCTTTCGATAAAAAGTTTGTGCCGAGTTCAGAATGCGTTTATTCACATTTGGGATGTTCGTGCGCTGTTGAATTACGAGTTTAACAGCCACGAGAATTGCGTGCTAATCGACGATTAAGACGTCATTTTTAATGAAATCTGAACTATTTTCTTTTCACGCAGACATTACATCGTCTTTTTTCTCTAATGACCGTCCATCCGTACCCGGCATGCCTTCCTGGTGCGTGAGACTATAGACTGTCTCGTCCATAGATGACGTCACATGTATTTCTTGCATTACAGGTAATAATCTGTAATTTATCAAATGCAGTTATGTACATGTTCCCGCAATTAAAATATAAAGCAACTTTATACCATGTGCTGTATAAGCACAGAAAGCACATTTGTCATAAAAAGGCAACACGCTCGCATGTTGGTGGCTTCATAAAAGTTGAGATAAAATTTGAGCTTCGTTGGATTACTGTAAAGTTTTACAGACTTAAAATTGCATTTCTTTCTGACGGTGAGCATGCAGACTGTAGAATAACCTTCCTTCCGGCCTTGTCTTGTCTGAATTTTGTACAAAATTGCAAACTTGTATATTTGTTCATTTCTGGCTATAACCCCTATCTTGTAACCACACTTCATCTTCGTTGTATATGTATACGTCTTTTATTTTTTGAATGTTATAACTTAAGTCTGGGAAGGTTTATGTGGTAAAGTGTTATCATCATTTCTGTCCCGATTCCTTTATTGTAATAAATTTATTATTATTCTTATAATTATTATTATTATGCTAGGACTTGTGTGCTAGCTTCGAGGTTGAAACTTTGTTTACCCTTAGTTTTAAATGCGTAAAGTTTAGCATAACTCACTCATGGCCCTCGCAAGGAGAGGGGGAAGGGGGTTGAGGGGGATTGACAGGGTTGTAGCCTGGGGGCCCGGGATTAGAGGGGGAGTCTATAGCGGTAGAGTCCTAGCTGTTCTTGGAGCCCGCATCAGGATGTGGGGCCATGAACTAATTTCACCATTCGCGATACTTTCGAGTAATTTCAGGTCGAACTTTCGTATTTTCTAGGATGTAAAAGGAGGAGGGCCACCCGTGCACGGTGACGTCATAGAGTAGTAAATCGTAGCCGTAATGTGTCGTCTGTCGACGTAATTGACTGTTTTCGGTCAGTCCAGATGACGCTGCGTGCGATCGGTGGCCTCGTTCGCTCCTGTTCCCAAGCATCGTCTTAGTTGATTTGCGATAGTGGGTTTTTATGTCTGTATTTTTGGCCGTCTCTTCACCTTTTTATTCCCGCGTGTCCACCCCCTAATCTCCGAATGCTCGTCCATTTCCCTTAGCCCCCTTCTTTCTATTTTTCCTCCACCTTCCTAAGTCAACGCATGCACTTCCGGGATCTTTATCCTAACCTCAACGACGTACGTCCTGGTACGCTACTTTTTTTTTTATTTTGCTCCACCTGCCTTTCGATATAAAGTATAACTCAAAAATGAAGTTAAGAAAAAGAGCAACGCCGTGTTGTACGAGTGAACCCACTTGAGAGCTTAATTAACCCGTCCTCCCTACACTCCCCCCCCCCATTGACTTATCCCGTTTGTGAAAATCCTAACTAGACAGTCAGTGCGTAGACCGTAGTTCGTATTTTCAGAAGTAATTTGTCCAAATCAGAAGAAAGACGAAACATGATTTCGTCGATTAGAACTATATATAACTTCATCGAAATTTGGATGAAATCCTACCCCAACAGTATTCGGGGGGAATGGGGAGGGGGGGAGGGGGGCAACCTCTCAATTATTATTTATAATAAAGATAATTCTTGTAAATTTTGATTATAATTATTGTATTATTTCAAAATTTACAATTAAAAGTTGCAAATGGAGTCATCAAACTAATTTTTCGACGCCCTACAACTTTCTAATTGACTTCTTTGTTGCTATTACCGTTTAAGACTTAGAACCTAAAGGCCCTTGAAATGGGCCTTGGTGCCAAATGGTTTGGGCCCCATTGCATTCCGCACCCTATGATTACTATATGTTCCCCATATCCGATTTTTCATATTTGCACCCATTCTGTTGATTTTGGGAATGGGTAGGGGGGGAGGGGGACAGACTTTGTACTCACACGGTATATCAGCGTTAAAACTTGCTAACTTGATCAATGAAAACGTGGAAAAAGTGCCTAAATTGTTCAATGAAAACGTGGAAATGTGCCTAAATTGTTCAATGAAAACGTGGTGGAAATGTGCCTAAATTGTTCAATGAAAACGTGGAAAATTTTGAAAAACGGAACGTTGAAAAACGTCGACAATTTTTCAGAAATGACTAATTCAAATTTAGAGAATTTTGCATAGCTGACCAATGAAAATTTGGAGAATTTTGCAAAATTGAACTTAGAAAATGTGAGAAATTTAAAAAAATGGCACATTGAAAACTGGAAAATATTGCAAAATTTGAACAATAAAAACGTGGACTGTATCACCCCAAGAATTCATATCACCCATATGAATGAGAGGGTGCCGCCACTTTTATGGAGTATCCCCCTTTATAACGTACTTTTTTTTTCATATTCAACTAAAGTTCGTTTTAACGTATAACGTACGGGACCTTAAAATTCATTCGTTTTAGCTGAAAATTTGTTATATCCGAATTCTGTTATATGGACATTATTTGTCTATGCCCTAGGACGAAGACTGGAAATGAGTTCGTATTATCAGAAATTCGTTTAAAACGAATTCTTCTCAATGAGGTTCCGCTGTAGCCGGAACGAAACAAATATATGAAATTTTTAATTGTTTTCGGGTGTCTGCATGCTCGTATAATAGCAATTTCGCGCATGAGTCACGATTTAATCAAGGTAACTCAACTCGCCGGTTGAATACAGATGAAGAGTTTAAAATTTTGTTTAAAAAAAAACTCGCTCTTTTTGTTTTTATTTTGTTGCGTGTTGTTAGCGATGATGCGAATTAAGGTCGGCTCGTTTATTGTTTGTTTTGGTGGAGCGGTGACGTCACTGCACCCGCTTCGAGCAGTTCAACCGATGACCGCTAGAGGTTGCCAGTGGCGCTTAGATAATTGCACATGTTTATAAAATTACTGAGAATTAATTAAAACAATTTGTTTCGGATCATTTTCGTTTACTATCTTCGCAACAAATAGTTGTTTATTAACGTAAACATTTGACAGCCAGGCTTTAATTTGCTAAAATTGCGTTTGAAAAATGGTATAATTTCACATTCTGACTTTAATATACTATGCAGTACACGTATTTACATATTTGCGTGAAATGAGCGTCGCTATTCAGCCGCGACTTTACTCAAAATTTATTGCAGTTAATTAAGATAAAGTTTTTCTATAGATAAACTGCGGTACAGTTTCGTAATCTATTGAAAATTCTGCATTTGACTGCTGATTTTATAGCAGTGATGGCCCGAATAATTTACGGATCGTTTCCACGACCGATTTACTCGAATTTCATTTGGTTTTTTTTTATTGATTTTCATTTAGTTTGAATTTTATTTGATGCTATAAACGGACCGATTTTTATAGAAGATGAGCGACTTCCAATTCCACCGCGAAGAAGAACGAACGGAGCGCCGTTTACTGTTTCCCGTCATTTTTGGCGGACGTGTTCACCGATGGCGCTGCGAGCGACGGTTTTCAGCTGGACTACCCCCTGTCCGCATGATGTCCGGTCAATCCGCCCCCCCCTCCTCCATTCGGACGTCCGAAACTTAAAAAAAAATCTGTATTCGGAAAATGTAAATTTTGTACTCTGAAAAGGTTTAGAATTTAGCCAATTTGTCCTCATAATCTGTTGGAAATTTTGCAAATTTCTCCTCGGAGACTGCTGATAATTTTACAAATCTTTACTCGAAAACAGTTGAAAATGTTGAAGATTTGTACTTGGGGGAAAACGTGGGAAATGTTGCAAATTTGTCCTCGAGAAAACGTGGACAAATTTGTAAAGTTGACCTCGGAAAAGGCTGAAAATTTTGCAAATGGACCCTGATCGAGGTTTTAAGTTCTCGGACTTTTCCAGGTTTTCCAGGACTGGAGGTACCCCGTTTTCTGACTTTTGCAATTTATAACCCACCTAGCTAAATTTCCCTTTTTAGGAACTGATTTTATTTGGAAATTTTTTTTCCAGTGGACGTCCGAGATGGTCCCTCCCTAGCTCCCCATGTCCATGACATTTCGTCCGTGACTCAACATATCCCCCCCCTACCCCCTACATGAGGACGTCCTTTTTGAATGGCCCTATACTCCTTCCGCGATAAGCCGTCAATTTGGCCGATTAACCCGCGTTAATTGGAGGATACAAATCGTTGAATTAGTCGTTCGTTTTGTCGCTCATAAGCCCAATTACGCCGTGGACCATGGCCATAGGAAATTCCTCCTTCGTTTTCCTCGAATTAATGTATGTAAGCAAGCAGGTCCGGTTTTTGCTCAGACTTGTCTCTCAGAAAATCAATTAGTAATTCGAGGGAGGAATTGAATCGACACCCATTTCGGCGCTAAGACGTGGCGCGTTTATTCAGCCGAAAAAACGTCGCGGCTTTGACCTTCCAGTTCAAGTACGTTTTTTGAGGCCGTAAAACCGTATTTCCATCCGCCCCATTGTGCGGCTCTCTCAGAATACTTATAACGGGATTTTCGGTTCGAGAGGCGCAACCCCTCCAATAAATGCGCACATTGTTTTTTTGGACTTGGAGAAGCGCCATCCGTGGGCGGTGGAAGAAGGAGAAGGCGCTGGCGATGATGAAGGTTGCGCCATCTGTCTTTATGGTAATTGTAATGCCAGGGTACCCTCCAGGGCCCCAGACTTGGAAAACTTGGAAAAGTCAGGGAACCTGAAAATGCCTGGAAAAGTCAGGGAATTCCACGTATTAATGTAATAACAACTCAAGATGAATGCTTCTACGTGGTTAACTCGGGACCCATTTACAAACCTTTTTAAATTTTCCCCAAGTACAAATTTAGAAAATTGCCAACAATTTCAGAGGACAAATTGGCAAAATTTTCCACCTTTTGAGAGAACAAATTTGCAAAGTTTTTCACCTATTCCGAGGCTAAATTTGCCAAAATTTTGAAACAGTTGCAAAGGACAAATTTGCAAAATTTTCAAACTTTTCCGAGAGCACATTTACAAAGTTATTCATCTATTCAGACTACAAATGTTGAACAGTCTCAGAGTACAAATTTGAAAAATATTCAAGAGTTTTCGACGACAAATTTTCAAAACTTTGAAAATTTTCCGAATACAAAACTGTCAAATATTCAACATTTATTCATGATAAGTTTGTAAAATTTTTAATATTTTTCTACATTAATTTTGAAAGTTTTTCAAAATTATCATTAGTAAATTTCGCAAAATCTTGAATATTGTCCAGTGTCGATTTTGCAAAATCGTGGCTAAGAGTGGCATTTTTGACATATTATTGGTCAGGGAAATTTGTTTAAAAACCTGGAAAAGTCAGGGAAGTTGAAAATGAAATTTCTGAGGGAACCCTGAACGACGTTCACTCACGTTCTACTGTAACGTGACCCAGATTGAAACGTTTAGTTGAATTTGAATGTACACGTAAGGACAGTCGGTCGGTAATTTTTTCCAAAAATGGGGTTTCTCGACACGGAATGGCAGGGTTGAAGATCTCGTTCGTTCGTCTAAGTTTATGCAGATTTTTTTATTACTCGAATATATCTGTCATAAAAAGGGGGGTAAGGAAGGATCGCACAACTCGCTTATATTTTAATGCTAATAATATAGCCGAGTTGCACGGACGCCGAATGTTTTCTCGGAAAAAAAGAGGGTTATTACAAGCAAAGTTTTTGTTGTTGTCGTCTTTCACCATTCTTAGCACCGCTTTAAATAAAACGTAATTACACGCCTTGACGAACGTATTTTTATTTGAAAGAATATCCCACAGCTTAATTAAATTCAAGATTTTTATTCGAAATGTAGAGCGCCGTTTAACTTTTAATAAGATCATTGTTTTTAATACTAACGAACCCTAAACGAAGACAATTTCATTGTTGGCTTTTTGTGCGAGTGCAATGGAGGAGGTCAACCTCAGAATCGGATGTAGCGGGTCGACGCCATCTAGCGTCCGTTTGTGCGAACAACTTTGTTACATACTCTACCGTAAATAGTCTTTAAAGTAGTCCAAATTTGTGTCACGTAATATGTGGGAAAGTGGTAGGAACCGCTTATTAGGTAAAAAAAAAACATTAATCAGGGTGCATGCCACAGGTCGGGGAAGACGGAAGGAAAAAAGTGGTCATGGAAGTCATGGAAATTTGTGAGTGGTCAGGGAAATTTTCCCAATTAAAAGCAAAATGCTATCCCTGCACTCATTCTGCTAGCAGCTCCATCCCCAATCCTCTTCAGCTAGACTTGTAACAAAATCTAGTGTTTTGCCGAGCTTCTCATTGCATTTGTTATTTCATTTTTCAAGTCAGGGTTACTAATTGAAAATGAAAATTTTGTGGCCACCCTGTATTAACTAAATAAATTTTTTTATTGGCTCAATCGATTGTTATATGAAACACATCAGTATATTGATTAAAATGGGATTTGGTACGGTATGTACACAACATTAAGTGGTTCTCTGCTTGGCACCAACTAGGAAGTAAATCCGGGGTACAACTTCCATATAATTACACCTGGATTCGGCCCCATTGCGGAAATGGTTTTCCCACCACCAAAGGACACTTGTCTGTTTTGTGTACGGTTAGGACCGGTGTCCACTAAAGGGCCCCATTGTGTCTCACGAATCTCTATTCCGTTTTTCCTACGTGTAAGTCGATCCATAACACGTTCTAAGGGGATTTCCCTAAGAAGGGACCCTGTTTTTTTATTTAATATTTGCTGTGGGCAGTGGTTGTGGGGTGGGGAGACCGTTATCCTGGGGCCAGTGAACGCTGGCTCTAACGAGTCATTGCACCTTGGTCCTCCCCTCAACTTCGTCCTAGATACGTTGGTCACTCTCCCTGCCTGTACATACGGTCCATGCACCTAATAACCCTCCGTTAACTCCCCGGATACCTCATCTATGACCATCGTCATAAGTTAACGACCTCTACCCCCAGCTACGTGGTCCTTTGCATTCTTCTCCATATTTTCGTTTTTCAAGTTCTGATACGAGGGCTTCATTTGCCTCTTGGGCACGGAAAACAACATGGTAATACAAAAGGGCAGTTCTCCGAAAGATATTTCTTGGTCAATGAGAGAATGTTGGCCTCTTTAGGCGATTGTTGGGAATTAGCTAGATCTTAAATCCTTTGCCAGCGCAGGTGCCATGAATCATTTGGAAATCCATTTTGTTTTTGGAGAGGTTTTAGATAAGTGGTGTAATTATATGAGATTCGTATTATTTATCCGCTAGATTCCCACTGGATATTCAAAACGTGTGCAAACTTGCAAGAAATTCAATGCTTGCCAAATATGAAACTTCGTTTAGATGTTGTATTTTGAATTGTCTTAAAAAATCTGTTAGTGGAATCTGTGTTGAAATTGCATTGGAAACCAATAAAGTATACATCAGATACAGTATAATTTGATTGCAATTCAACGAATGTGATAAAAAGTTGCTAACGGTGTAATCGAATTTTTGTAAAAAGCTGGTATTATTCGCAGAATATCAGGAATTACCAACTCAATCATTTTGGTATCAACAGCCCAAGTTGTTTACATTCAGGAATATCAAATGGTAACTTTGGTAGCAGAAGAAAGTTTTCAGATTGTTTGTATACGTGCCCTACCGTGCATTTAGATATGTTTGTCTGGAGTAACTGAGTTGTATAGTTATGGACATTTGGTAATATCACTAAACGTATTGGGTTATATTTTTAATTGTAAATACAGTAGTTGTACATATCACAGTATATGCAATTGTTTTTCTAGAACCAGGAATGGGAATTTGTACATTTATTTCCAAAAATTATGATTCGATTGAAGGATTGTGCACTTTGCAAATATTTTTCAGACGGTAAATAAACAAGCTCCAACACACAAAGCAAATGTACAAACATCACGGGCAATTTGGGGGGAGTACGTATACATGTATATGTATTTATTGTTGCATTTTTATTTATTTGAATAACAAGTTAGTGGATATTCTGGAAAAAGCGTATTTATATCAGATAACAATAGTAATCGGCAACATCCAGACTGAGAATCGACAAACCATAATAATACACAACCATGATCACAACCCCAGGAAATAGCAGACATTATATTGGCATTAGAGATTTATTGCCAGAGATCCCAACAAAGTCAATATTAATGGATCTTCAGAATGGATGAAACCTCAGACTTCTTGATAAGCATGAGGAATTGGGGTGTTTTAATCCTAGTGGAAAGAAAAACAAAATCTAACATTGTAATATTTACCGAAGAGCTTGTCTTGTGCATAATGTTGGCTAAGATCTCAAGGGGGGTGTGTCCAGTTAGTTATTTCTGATTAGTTATACTGTTATTCCGTTGCACAGTGGATGAGAATGCCTAGAGCAAACAGTATCATCAGCACTTCCTGTTATCATACTGTTGTAACTTTTTTACTTATCAGTGATTTAAACCCAGAAGTCCTGACTCAAGTCCACAGCTAGACCACCATTAGGAGCTCGATAACACTTCTTCAAGGGAAGTTGTTTTGGAAACATACTGTAATATAAGTTATTGGTCAGCATATTGCCAACTGACTGAAGTTGTGGATCAGTGCTTGCCATGAGAAAATTGCTAATATTCTCTAACCCTACTAGTTGCATGTTTATGATCATCTACAATGTCCATCTTCATTGCGCTCTTAGATTAATAGCAAATTGTTGGAAATATTTTTATTAGGTTCCATACTTTTATTACTTTCGAATTGAGGGCTATATGATCAATCAACGACCACACTGCGTATATCACATATCAAATGACGATGAATCCCTGGCACATCAGCCATCATATCATAGTTTAAGAGGGTGTTTTCAATAAACAAATTGACGTGACAGCTAGCCAGGCTGCCTTAAATCGTTCAGTGAAGGACATTGTGATTAATTGTTACATCCCTCAATAATGTCATATCATACATGTGAGTACCACGACTGAATCTTCTGCATATCATTATACAGCCATCATATGAAGTTGTGAACCATGGATGCAGCGCTTACATTTGTCTGATTCAACACTGGTCAATATTGGATCAAAATACGATGCACCAGTACCAATGATGCACAGGTCCCTTCTCCTTCAGGTTTGCAAACTTGGTTGTGACGTTGGGTTGGACTGGCATAAACTAAACTTTAACATCTCTCAAGTTTGTACCAGTATTTTGTTAGTTCCAGTAGTTTAGTATGCATGTGATGGGTTTGCCCTCCAATGTACATGTGCATGTACATTATTTGGAATAGGACTTAGGACAAGGCATTGGAGTAAGACATGTTCGGTAATAACTGTTTTGGCCATACCCAATGATAGTTTTACTCGTTTCAGAAGAAGGGCTATATCCTAACTACTGTATATCCAAACCAAAACTAAAAACCACAAACTTGAAACTTTTCTGGTCTGCGGGAACAAAAAAAATTTCCTTGCAAACTGTTTTGACCAAACTCAAAACTAAAAAATCAAGTTTGGTATAGCCAAGTTTTGCCTTACGGTCGAGTGACGGGAAGATGAAAGGGGAATATCCAAACTAGGCCAAATTGTTTGGAGGTGGCGCTGCTATCAACCCTTCGTCTCAACACGATATCGATGATACTGCAGACGACAGCATATCGTGTATCGTGTTTTGAAGTATGAAATTACACGTGCTCACCGATTGGGATTGCTGAAAACATAATTGAGTATATCTGCCGTTAAGTATTGTTGCTTATATTACTCTTGTAAATGGTCATTTATTTAACAGTTATGACGATAGTATACATTACTTTTTCTAACACTCGGTAATTAATGTCAATAACATTTTTCATGAAGGCCTAACCTAAAACGTTGTTGGATGTTCAAGGCATGCTTTTGCGGAAGATACCTTCTTTTTTGCTATACTGGTTCACCGTTCATTGTATACAGGGAGAATTTTATCGTCAGTTTTGTCAATATGGTTTGTTGCAGCGTGTAACTTGTAAGCTCAGGATTTGCAAAACTAGTTTGTAACAGGGTAGCACACTAGTACACATTAGCTTAAGCCTAGTACCCACTATCACCAAACCAAAACCACAAACCCCAAACTTTCAACGTGAACGAAACCAAATTCAACAAATTTATACATAAATTTGTTGAATTTGGTTCTTCGCAGAACCCTTCTAAAAGGTTACAAATACACAAATAAGGGTCAATACACTCAACCCTTTTAAAGGTTGTATATAAATGGAAAAGGTTCTTTAAATATCCTGATCAGTATGATAGTATCATCCATTCCGAAGTTATGTGATTGCTATGTTTTCATTGGAAAAACGAAGTGATATTAAGCTGAATAGCTACTGTAATGCAGTAATTTGAGCTAAAACGTTCACATTTTGGAACAAACATCCACATGTAAGAAAAGTCTCGATAATTAATTAAAATCTGAATATGCACGTGGTTGCATATGTTTTCGTCCTGAATATCGAGTGTTATTTAGATGTACGACTGATATGGCATGGAATAAAAATTGAAATACTTGGCACAATAACTTGATCTAACCTATCCAATCCCAACCTCACCTAACCTAGCTAAAACGTTCAAATTACTGTGTCAAACATTTCAGTTTTTACTGTACATCATAGCGGTTGTACATTTAATCAAAACTATACATTTTCAGGTCAGCTATTCTACCGAATAGCAATACGTTATTACGACGAAAACATTGCAATGGAGTGAACTGAAATACAGCTGAAATAAAAAAAAATTACCTTAGCATTTTTTTTTTTTTTTTGCGAAATCCGTTTTCCTCGAGCCAACAGTGAAACATAAAACGAAACTACGCGCAACACTGTGTTTCTGGTTTTGGAATGC